>CAUYRT010039490.1:0-100911 GCA_963574885.1 Lepilemur ruficaudatus | reverse complement strand
CCATCAAACCCGAGTGGCTTGCTCATCCATAAGAAGCAGCTCCTTGTCTGTTCAAGTTTTAGCAGAGACTGTAGCAATTCAGTCACATCTTCAGGCTCCATTTCTTATTCTAGCTCTCTTGCTATTTCCACATCTGCAGTTCCTTCCTCTGCTGAAGTCTTGAACCCCTGAAAGTCATCCATGAGGATTGGAATCAATTTCTTCCATATTCCTGTTACTGTTGATATTTTGATCTCCCTCCATGAACCATGAATGTTCTCCATAGCATCTAGAATGGTAAATCCTTTCCAGAAGGTTTTTAATTTACTTTGTGCAGATCCACCAGAGAAATCACTATCTATAGCAGCTGTAGCCTTAAAAACATATTTCTTAAATAATAAGACTTGAAAGTAGAAATTATTCCTTGATGTATGGGCTACAGAATGGATGTTGTATTAGCAGGAATTAAAACAACATTCTTCTCCTTGGACATCTTTCTCAGAGATGTTAAGTGATGAGGTACGTTGTCAATGAGCAGTAACATATTGTGAGGAATCTTTCTTCCTAAGCAGTAGGTCTCAACAGTGGGCTTAAAATATACTGTGAACTCTCCTATCAACAAATGTGTTGTCATATAGGCTTAGTTGTTCCATTTATAGAGCACAGGCAGAGTAGATTTAGTGTAAATCTTAAGGGTCCTAGGATTTTCAGAATGATAAATGAGCATTGGCTTCAACTTAAAGTCACCAGCTTCATTAGCCCCTAACAAGGGAGTCAACCTGTCCATTGAAGCCTTGAAGAGAGACACTGACTTCTCCTCTCTAGCTATGAAAGTCTTAGATGGCATCTTCTTTCAATATAAATCTATTTTATTTATAGCAAACATCTTTTGTTTAGTGTAGCTACCTGCATCAATTTTTTAGGTAGACCTTCTGGATTACTTGCTGCTTCACTTTGTACTTTTATGTTATGGAGATGTCTTCTTTCCTTAAACCTTATGGGATAACATCTGCTAGCTCCACGTTTTTCTTCTACAGTTTCCTTACCTTTTCTCAGCCCTCATAGAATTGAAGAGATTTAAGGCCTTGCTCTGGATTCCACCTTGCCTTAAGGGAATGCTGTGGCTTATTTGATCTTCTATCCAGACCTGTAAACTTTCTCCATATCAGAATTAAGGTTGTTTCATTTTCATATAATTTGTGTATTCACAGGAGCAACACTTTCAGGTTCCCTCAAGAACTTATCCTTTGCATTTACAACTTGGCTAACTGATGCAACAGGCCCAGCTTTCTGCCTATCTTGGCTTTCAGCATGCCTTCTTCACCAAGCTTAATCATTTCTAACTTTTGATAAAGTAAGAAATGGGAAAATTTTCCTTTCACTTGAACACTTAGAGGCCATTTTCAGGTTACTAATTGGCCTAATTTCAGTATTGTTTGTCTCAGGAATATGGAGGCCCAGGAAGGGGGAGAGAGATGGAGACAGCCCAATCTGTGTAGCAGTGAGAACACACACATTTACTGATTAAGTTCACCATCTTATATGGATGAGTTTATTGGCACCCCCAAACAATTGCAATAGTAATAACAAAGACCACTGATCACAAATCACCATAAGAGATATAATAATAATGAAAAAGTTTGAAATATTGTGAGAATTGCCAAAACATGACACAGGAACATGCAGTTAGCACATGCTCTTGGAAATATGACGCAGTTAAGTTTGCTCAATGCAGAGTTGCCACAAACCTTGAATTTGGAAAAAAATACAATATCTAGAACACACAAAACAGCAAAGCACAATAAAGCAAGATACGCCTGCATAATAATGCCATCCCTGATGCATGCTACAGTTCACGTTGATTCCAGTGTATGATATATTCTACTGCCAATATTTTAAACCTCTTTTCAGGTAGAGGAAAGGTCAACTTCCCCAAGAAGTTATGTCAGAAAATGGACACCCACACAAGTAGCAGTCTTTGAAGGAGAAAAAATAAGGAAAATCTTTAGATGCAGCATATCTTTCATGGAGTAGGGAGTTGATTAATGGTGTCAAAGGTAGACTTTTGATGTAGTTTTAAATCAAGTTATACATGGAGTTTCACACACACAAGAACTTGATTGAAAAATGTTCATCATCAACTTTAAAGTTTCATCTTATGACTCAGATACATCAACTGTAGCAAACCAGAAGTTTATATTTTTTATAATCATGGAATTTATCCTATGACTGCATACATATACTGCATTATGCATGTTAAACATGTTATTAAAGCATATTTTCTATATACTACAATTTCACTATTCTTGGCACTTTTTAAAATGTACTTGGAACCTCAAAAACTGAAAGTGGCTCAGTCCTTGCTGAAACTCTGAGAAGCTCTTTATTCAGAAACCTTAAGACTATAAAGGTGGAACAGGGGCTTTGTCCTCTGATCTAGGCCTCTTATACATGACTAGGTAAAATGATTTAAGCTATCAATCACCACTACTATTACAGTTGGATTATCTTTCCATGCTAACATAGTGATAGGCACATAGCAGGTTATTAAAAAAAATATATATATTGGTTAAATATAATATTAGGTCCATTTTCCTCTGTACGGTGTTTATAAAGAACAGTACTCACAAGTGGATTTTAAATACATAAAAGGCAATTTTTTTCTTTCTAATTATGCAAACATTAATTGAAAAGCAGAATAGCATTGTGTTTAAAATAAACTACATTAGTCAGTCCAATAAATTACAACACATATATATTTTTATCTCTACAATAGTATTAAAGAGTGATTTAACATTTTACTTTTCTGTTTTTTAATTAATTCAAGAAAATCATTTGCAAACACGGGAGTAAGGAAAAGAGTGAAAATGGGCACATTTCTTAAGTAAGTTTTAAAAAGTTGTTTTTCCTTCAGTTTAGTGAAATATTTAGGCAATCCAATGTCTTTTTGTCCTAGACCCCAGAAAATTCTGCTATGACCCAATTTCATATTAACTACAGACATTCACAATGACTGAGGCTCATCAAGGTCAGGCTTAATCAGGTGGTATTTGGAGCTGACAACTTCAAATTCAATTTCTGTGTCAAGTTCCTGCTTGACTCTACACAATCTAAACTGTTCTGGGTCCCAGAACTTTCTTCTTAAAAAAGGAAATAATAAAATATCTTAAGATTCTATCAGAAGGTTAGATATGGCAACAAAAGCACAAATGATAGAAGAAAAACAATTGATAAATTGAACTTAATCAAACTAAATAAAAACTTTAGTATTTCAAAAGACACCCTCAAGAAAGTAACAAAACCACCCCCAGACTGGGACAAAACATCCTCAAATCCTATATCCAATAAAACACCTGTGTCCAGAATATTGCTTCCAATAAAGGACTTGTGTCCAGAATAAAAAGAATTCTTACAAGTCTATAATAAAAAGCAAATAGCACAACTGAAAAATATACAAATGTTTTGAATACTTAGATATTGAACACTTCCCCTTAGAAGATACGCAAATGGTTAATAAGCACATCTAATGGCACACAGCACCATTGGTCATTAGGAAATGCAAATCAAAACCACAATCAGATACTCTTTCTCACTTACCAGAATGGCTATAATCAAAATGATAGCTAGTAACAGGAGTTGGTGAGAATCTGAAGCAATTAGAACCCTTGTCCACTGTTGGTGAGAATGTAAAATGGTACAGCCACTTTGGAAATCAGTTTGGCAATTTCTTAAAAAAGTTAAACATACTACATGAAAGAGCAATTTCAGATATCTACCATAGCAGCGTTAGTCATAGTAGCCCAGAAGTGGAAACATTCCAAATGTTCATCAATTGATGACTGGATAAATAAAGTGTGGTATATCCATACAATGGAAACTGTTTGGCAATTAAAAGGAACAATATGGATGGACCTCAAAGACATTATGTTCAGTGAAAAGAGTTCAAAACACACACACACAGAGTATGGTTTCATATGAAATATCTAAAAATGACAAATATACAGAGAAAGAATTGAAATTAGTGTTTACTTAGGGCTGAAGCGGGAATGGATAGATTGTAAATGATCACAACCTTTCTTCTTAGCGTGATGGAAGTGCTTTAAAATAAACCCATAGTAATGGTTGCATAATTCTCTAAATATATTAAGGCTCAGAACCATTGAGTTGAACACTAATGAGTGAATTTTACGGGATATGAATTATAAAGCAATAAAAAAACTTTAAAAATTATGTAAATGAATTATTTGTAATAACAGACAAGAACATTTATATCTTAAATATATAATAACTATCTCACAATATATAATTTCCTCAGTCAACTATCAGCATTACCTTAGCAATTGGACACAGCTAAAGTATTGTCCCGAACTGAATAGTATTTGCTATGTAAAATTTTCAAGGCCCTAGATCCATCACAGCTTTGAATTTACATACCCAAGTAAACTTAAATTTCGGAGGCGATATTGGGATGATACGAGATATGCTGGTTTATGCTTCGGGTGTGTCAGTAGGTGGAAGTTTGACCGCATAAATTCTGTCATCTGTAGTTTTTAATGAAGATAACTTGAAATGGCAAATAGTTTTCACAAAGTGTTTTCAATATAATTTAATTAGTCCTTAAATTCTCAGACTATTATGGACAAGAATTGTATTTAAACACCCAAAACACATACACGCACACCATGGCCGTAAAAAATAAAACAAGTTTTCTTTGGCTTGTCAGCATGTTGTAGATCTGATGAGAAAGCATCAGCATAGCAAACGGAGATCGTTTGAACTTCCCTTATGTACACATACAACATTCACTGCCTGGCATTTTCTTTCTCTTTCTTCCTGAGAGAAGCTTTGAGGAACAACAACCACCAAAAAAACACAGGTTCTTATTAGTCTCTGTTTTTCTCCAGCAGGACATGTTTAGATGACATGAAATGGTAACTGTAGCGTTCCAGGTTGCAGTCGTAGGAGTTCACCTTCACAGGGCCTCTGAGATGTGCTCTCTCCCCTCTGCTCCCTCACCTAGCTGTTCCTGATGCAACTCAAGCTGCCCTTGGAAGAGTAACTTCTTACAGAGGCCACCGCTGGGTGGCAAAGCCTGGTGACTCCCCTTAGGATCTGAGGTTCTTTCAGACAGAAACACGCTCCTTAAACCGAAATCCTTCAATATCTAACAAAAACAGGCATATCATCAAGTTAGTGTTCAGGATGGGAAGTACATACCTCGCTAAGCACACAAAAGTCTATTGGAGGGGCACATGCGTACGCATGGACTCTTCTACAGTCATGATCCTCTACTGTCGTGGCTGCCTAAAAACATCATTCCTTTCCCCTCCGGAGATACTGGGACCGAGCAGAGAGGGACAGCTGAGATTTTCGCCTCCTATTGGATGTGTTGATCAGTCTTGGCACGCACGCTCAGGCGCTGTAAGAACGTAGTAGATGGGCTAACACTATGTGTTTGCTTAATTTCTCAGAGTTCAATGAGGTCGTTTTTTGTCATCTTCCCTGTGCTTTCTGTATTTTCCAAAAAACTGCCAGCTTCCAACAACACCCTCTTTCTTCCCACTGGAAATGGAAACACGTCCTCTGCAGGAATTTTCCACTTAGCAGTTCCCGCTTCCCTAGCTGGGGCCTCAGCACACTAGCCTGCGATGCTGTATTTCTTTCCACTGCAGTTTGAAATTTTTGAGCCAGCACAATGAGTTGTATTCAGTCATTCTAAGTCGCCCCCTCCCAACCCCCCGCCACCGCCCGCCCCGCCCGGCCCTGTTCTACATTATCTTTTTTTAAATAATGCATACTTTCGAGCAATTTCAGAAAAAGAGCAAAGGCTTTTAAGCAACATTACCTTTAATTAGTAATGTCATTGTCATGGCATCATCAGAATCCCTGGAGTCAGCTCCGCCACCCCCCACCCTATACCACCCAGTAATTTCCCCATTTCCCAGCCCCTTCCCTGTCTTTCTGGTAAACACATTAAAGACAAACCGCACGGTCCATATACTTTGCTTGAAATTGTTTGCCATTGCAAATGATTTCCTTTGAATAATATTTACAAACTATACATCACTGCCTGACACGATGATAAGAGGGGATGCAGACTGCTTGTAATCTCAGCTGTAAACAAGAAATGGGGACACGGGCTTGAAAATATATTCAGCGCCCTGTCTGGAAGCAAGCAGCCGCGTTCGCAAACGCTCACAGCCGAGCGGGAGCTGGGCTGCAGTCCCAGCCTCCCTCCCGAGCACCGCAGACGCAAGCCCGGGAGTCCGCAGGGCAATCCCAAGTCCCCGGCGGGGGAAGGGCGACGGAGGGATTTGGGGGTGGGGGGCGGCCAGCGAAAGGTTGCATCGAGAGGAAAACAAAGCTCGCCTTCTCGAAAGCAAGCTGCGGAACTTGCGACCACGAATGGCTGCAGGGTCCAGCTCGGGGGCGGCGCGGGAGAGGGCGGGCGCGGGCGGGGCGGAGCCTCCCCTGTCTGGCCGGGTGGTAGCTTCTCAGACGGCGAGGCCCGGGGTCACGCGAGCGCGGAGGAGGGTGTCTCGAAAGGAACCGGGATTCGGCAGAGAGGGGAGGAGGGAGGAAGGAGGGGATTTGTTCAAGCTGGGAGGGTGGGCCTCGGGGAAAACAGAAGAAATAGATTGATGCTTTGCAGGACACCTAGGGTATTTCTTTCAGCGGGTATTACTTCCACTTTTAGGCAGGAACAAGAGCTGGGAGGAAAACAGCAGCACGGGCTGACAGCTCGGAGGTGATCAAAGGGGACGGCATGAATGGCTTGCTCTGCCAGCCATTTATTAGAAAGAAAGGGGTGCTCCTGGGCCACGCTGGCGGGGGAGAGGGATTAAGATCAAATAGAAAGAGATCGGCCTGACTCCTTTATGCAGGAGAAAAAAAATGCGCACATATATATTTATATTAAAAAATGCTATCCACTCCTTCCCATAGACACCGCCCCCCAACATACACACAGACACGGGGGCGCGCGCGCGTCCCCCACACATGTAAAGAAAGGAAATTCCACCCCTTTTTTCCAAATGTCGCCTCTGCTTTCTTAGGGCTTGAAATATTACATGACGGATTATCCACCGGAGGACATTTTCATACAGAGACATCCCCCGCTGGGGATAGTAGCTAACTTTGTGTGAGTCTGATTAACCTCAGAAATAAAGTTTAAGGCACTCCTGGGATTTAGGAAGAACTTCCCTTTCGATGGATAACAGGGCGAGGTGTTAGGATACAGGTGGTTGAAGCAAGGGAGCTCCTGTTGTAAAAAGGAGAATCTCTGGTAGTTTTCCGGAGGATGGCAGAGCGGGCGATTCTACATGTAGAAAGAATCATCAGGGCTTTAAAAGGAGCGTTAACACAGTACTGATCACACAAGTGCATGAAAACGGTAGGTAGGTGTCTGTCCAGTGTATAAAGTGCAGTTTCTGCAGTTAGTCAGATATTGTCTTTATACCTAGAGATGCAATGAAGCTTGAATGAAATGGAAAATACCTTCTCATGTGATTATGATTTTATTTTGCCTGAGAAGCAGTTACACACACACACACACACACACACACACACACACACACAGCACACACAATTTTTATCAGACACAGCTTTTCAAGAAAAAAAAAATAACAGCAGCAAGCAAATCAATTTTTACCCAGATTCATTCTTTGAAATCTCCACACCATAAATCCTATATTTAATCATAAAGTGGTTCTGTTTTAATGTGTTCTTTTAACATTATACTAGAATTTCGTCAAAGATAAGCATTACAGGGCAGCTCAGGATTTTTTCCTTGCTATTAGAACAGGTATGCTTTGTTTCTCCCTTAAGAGATCTTTAACTTTACTGTTTTCTCCGATATTAGGGAGATTTTTAATATCTGTCGTTTACTTTTGCATTTTTATTGCAGAACATTTACGTAATGCATTGCTGTACCGATTAAGCAATGAAAAGCTCACATGGACTCCCAGTTGCTCAAATTATTCCTTTCCCTAGAAGTATACTTGTATTTCCCCACTGTTATTCTATATCCATCCAGCCCTTCTAAGTATTCTTTGCATGCATATACGTGTACATGCAAGCATATAAATTTAAAAAAATATAAATCCAATCATACCATATGTTATATTCTGTGAACTGTTTTTTTATTTACTCTGCCAAAAAAATATTTTTTAAAGAATCAGAACCTATAAATCTATCTCCTCTTTGAACTGCTGCATGACATTTCATGATTTTTTTTATGTATTATTGATACACAATTAGGTTACTTCCAATTTTTTATTATAAATAATGCTGAAACTGACATTCATAGATATACATCTTTGACCATACATGCTGGTACTTTTATAGGCTAGATTGCATTGGAATTGACAAGCCTAAAGGTATATTGCATTTTTAATTTATAGACACTACCAACTTACTCTCAAAAAAGGCCAAAACAATTTATATTCCCACAAGTTGTATATGACTAGGCTATTGTTTTGCACACTCTCTCAATCACTATTTATCATGAATTAAAAAAGTTTCATCAATATTCTAAAAAATAATAATCTCACTTTGTTCCCTCATTTGCCTTTTCTGATTACTATTGAGGTTAAACAAGCCTTACTTACACTGGCCATTTGTAATTTTTTCTGTGGATTGTCTATTTGCATATTTTTCCAATTCCTTCTTTGGATGTTTCTTTTTTTTATGATTCCAAGAAATTCTTTACATATAATGAGCAACTTTATTTCTTTTATGCAGTGTAAATGTTTCTCCCAGCCTGTTGTTTATTTTTTAACTTTGATTGTGGAGATATCATCATAGGGACATTTGAATTTGTAGCTAAATCTATCAGCAATTTCTTTTATGGACTCTGGATTGAAACTAAAATTTCTGATTGAAATTTAGTAAAGAACATATACTTATATTTTGTATTCCAGATGGTAGGTTAGCTCTCTAAAGCTGTTTCTATTTCTTTAAGACCATACCACATTAAAGCAAGTGTACACTGTATCAATGAATCAATAGGGCTCTGCATTCATTTTTTCCCTTTACCAAACACTGCATATTTCTTCCACATACTAACCTACTAACCTTTGCCTGTAGATGGGCCTGATAAATGTCTGTGGCTTGAATGTAAGGCAAGAACAAGTATCAGAATAATGGTTTATTAAATAAGTCATCAGGTCTTGTTGCGTTTTGGAAAAGGTAGTGTACTCAAAACTGGTTTTTTCATAGGATTCCCTGAGATAAGCCATTCTCAAAGGTTATAAATGATGGCATCATCTGTCTTTCTCCTAGAGAGTAGACATACATCCTCGCCATAAAACTAAACACAAGGTGTCATTTGAAGGAATAAGTCAGTGTTAACAATATGCCATGCCACCTACTGGGTCTATAGCAGAAATTGCCACAGGAAATATTATCAGGACAAATTTTTTAAAATGAAGATTTCTAGCACCATCCTAGACATCCTGAATAACTATCCCCAGCCTCAGGGACCGGGAATCTGGGATTTATATTTTGGGGCACTTGCTCACAGCGTAGCACTGGGAACCAGCTTCTCGCGTTTATTCAGAAAATGTATGATTCTTTGGTTTCTCTCTGACATGGTTTCTTTCTCCTCTCCTCACATGGAATGAATGAGTGAATGTGTCTAATTGGTTTTATTTCTGAAATGTCTTTCAGCTCATATTGTTCTTTCCATTCTATCTGCCACTTCCCTAGTATAGGCCTCCATGGTTTCTTTAGGAATAATGGTCTTCTAACTTATTTTCCCAATCACTGTTGCTCCCCATAATAATTTATTCCAAACGTTCTTGTTAGACGTAGTCATGCCACCAATACCTGCAAACCAGTATCTGGAAATCCACACTCTTCATCGTGCATTTTGTAGCTTTACTATTTGAGCCCAACCTACTTTTCCAGATCATCATCACCTATTCTCTGATTTGTCCATCCCACTTAATAGTTCAAGCTCTTTCTTCTACTTTCCTGCAGTGGAGCCATTGTTGTATTTTTTCCCACTGACTGAAATGCCCCTTCCTTTCACTACGCCTTCTTACTTTTCAAGACTCAAGTCAAATGCTCTTTCCTTTGTGAATCCCTTCCCCCAATTCACTCTTCCATCTTCTGACAGTCTCGCGCTTTGAATCACTTTCTATTCTGTTATCATTATCAAAGCCTCGCCTCTAATACTGTCTTACACTGCTGTCTCCCACACTAGGTTGTAAACTCCCTGAAGGCAAGACCGTTTCTTACTGAACAGTACCTACAGGTGTCTTTTACAAACAATGGACACCACACCCATGTTTGATGAAATTAAATAGGTGACTTGAGTATATCCAGAGAGTCTATCTCAATGGTAACAAAGACTATGCTTTGTGATTCTTCGTTCCTAATACAACTGATTTGGAAATTAGCTTTATAAAATAGTTGTAAGCAAGATTTTGATTCCATCTGTGTCAAACATTAAATCCAAACTCACCAAAATAACAGCATGCCTACTGTTAGATAACCGAAATAAATGAATAGATAAATAATTTATATTTACCCTCAAAAATTACATAGGCAAAATAATGGAGTAAGTCAATTCTAGTAAAGCTGCTTTTTGTCATTTTTAATGTCATGACATTTAAATAAGTCACTCCGTAATATTCCATTGAATGGAATATTTCCTATATTAAACTTATATAGCATAAGCTTATTCACACTAATCTGAGTGCAGGTTTATAGCATAGATTCTAAAATCATTTACTATTTTATCAATATTAAAAAGGCAAGTGGAGTGATATTTCTTAGAAATTTTTCATAATACAATGCCTCATTTAATGCACAATTTTGTTGAATGTCTATTTTAACATATCTATCTGAATATCCATTTTGGGGCTAAGTTAGGTTACAATCTCTATTCCTGGAGCAAAAGTATTGAAGGAGAGAAGAATCATCTGTTGCTACTTACAAAATGATATGGGTGCTTTTGGTGGAATTAATAAATTTTGGGGTCAACTTTTCTTTGCCTTTTATCTTGTCAAAATATGGACCTGTATGTCATCTGAACTGATATAATATGATTATTCTTTAGGGAAACAAACCCTTAAAATCTACACATGTTACTAGGAGAACAGAAAATAAAGAAAGGTGTGGTAAATATATTTTTTTCCCAGAGGGTATGATGGTAAAATCTTTTTTTTTTAAACAACTTTATTGAAGTATAATGTACATACCATGCAATTAATTCATTTTAAGTGTACAACTGAATGATTATTAGTAAATTTACTAAGTTGTACAGCTATTCACACAAATCAGTTTTAGAACATTTCCTTCCCCCTGTTGAGACCCCTAATTCCCATCCCCAACTACATTTCAAGCATGCCCCTCCCCTCCAGGATGCTCCCCGCATCCCTCAGATGTGGGTCTACCCCCCCAACCCCGAAACCCTGGTGAACACCACCACCATTTGAGCACCGTAGCGTTAATCCTTCAGTACCAGACCATACACCTTATAGAAGCTGATGTTCTATCAGCTTCTGACCCTGTTTTTGCTAATTTTAGGTCTCACCCATGGTTGTTTCCATCCAAAGCCCACAAATGTGGATAAATGGTGGCAAGCGATGTAAGTCAGATAAGTGTAATAAACTATTCACTTCCCGGTCCTGCAGGAAGCTGGTGGTGGGCAGTTTGGGCAGACTCTGCAAGCCGAGCGCTGACTTCGCCATCACGAGCAGGCACTAAGGAGCCTACTAGAGGATAAAATATGTTCTCTGCTCTCAAAAGACTTACAATCTGTAGGGAAGATAAAGTAAAACACATGAGCACTGAAGGACATTGCGGTAATGGTGGGGAGCTTTTTAAGAAAGGTTGCAGAAGAGGTGGAGAACACAAGGACAGGTCTTAAAGGGTGAGGAGGGTCTGGCTAAGCACGGAGAAGGAAGCAGACCAAATGCGCTATCCATCAGAGGTACTGATGGTGCTTTTCTTTTTCTTTTGTTTTCTTCTTCTTCTTTTTTTTTTTTTACTAAAGACATAATGATTCGGGAAAAGTTGATGAAATATTATATTTTTCTCCGATTCAAGAATAAGTCACATCAGGTGTTAGCAAACTTTTGCCATAAAGAGCCAGATAGTAAATATTTTGGGCATTATGAGCCATACAGTTGCTATCACAATAACCCAACTCTGTCATTTTATCAGGAAAGCAGACAGACAATCTGTAAATGAATGAGTGTGACTCTGTTCCCGTCAATGGACCAGATATGGTCCATGAGCCATAGTTCACTGACCCATAAATTACACAGTCATTGATAACAGGTAAATAATTTGGGCATAGGTATTTGAATTTATTTAAATTATGTTCTATGTTGTTAAATGCATTTTTATAATTCATATTTCACTGTTTTCACAAAGATCTCATCTAGCTATATAGGATAATTGTGATTTTTCTCTTTCATTCAGTTAAACTTACTGTGGAAATCCGACATGTGGAAAACCTTTGAATCTGAAAATCATAAGCAAGTTACAACTGCACACCTGGTGGTAGGTAATGTCCTAATAGAGATGGAACACTCAAAAAGAAACCATCCACCCCTGTGGGATTGATCTTTGCAAGTCCAAATAATAAACCCCACAAAGCATCTTGAGAGACACCAACAAGCTGAGCTGCTGTTTCAGTTAGAGGTTCTTTTGTGTCAGGGTTTTCCTAATCAGTGATTTGGAACATCCCAGGAAGGGCATGCTTACGCTGAAAAGAGTCCCTGCCATTTTCCTGGATTTTATTTGCTTGTTTCATATTCTGCTTATATCCTAGAACAGCTGTTCCACAAAGCTCTTCTTTCCTTAGCCTTCCTTCTTATCAGGGCAAATTTTATTAAGATATCAGCAATAGATTTGAGTTAATATATGTGTACTATAGTTCTCTAATGCCACACACATCCAAGTTTATAGTATTGGTATGAAAGTAGAAGGTTTTTTTTGACTTTGCCCAAGACGGAATTAGGAAAGGGAAATAAGAAAAAAAATAAATAAATGAAGTTTTAGAGGACATTGTGTACATGCGATAAGACACCAACCTCAACTTCTCAAAATCTGAAGAGACTATCACAGACATGAGTGGTTAGCCATGAAGAAGTGAAAGCGTACTGCTCTTACACGTCTCCTGCGTGTAGCTAAACTGCCTTTCAACCCCTTTAGGCTTGTATTTTCTGGTACAATGACTGCTACTAGTTTTGTAAGTGCTACTGCTAATTGAAACCACATCCTGGTGCAGATCAAAAATAAGCCAGTCAGGCATCCCTGCTGCAAACGTGCCCAGCAGGGCAGCCCCTTTGTTCTCCTTAAAAATGAACAAATTCATGAAAGGCACTGCCTCTAGATCATTATTCATTAATGTATGCAACATTCCCCCTGCCTCACTCTTTCCTCTTTCTCTTTTCACCCTTCACTATAATTTTCTTGTGGAAAAATAAAAGAACGCCAATCCTCTTGTAAACTGCGTAATTGGGTTTAATATGCAGATGTGCCATTTCTAGGCATGTACGTTTCTGCATTAATAGGAGTTACACAGGAGCGTTTAGAGATCACCTGTGGATAGACTTGTTAATTAACGGAGTTAGAGCCTTATTTCATTCCATTTAAACCAGAGTAATTGAAATCAGGGCAATCACCACTGCAGTATTCAATACTTTCACCCCTTTTCAAGGTTATTTTAGCAATTATGTTCTTGGCTGAGCATGTTAGTAAATGCTGCAATTACTTCCTGTACTACTTGACTTGTCTCAATCCTGTGCCCTGTGGTATGTCTTTTTTCATTACTACACTAGTTTAAAAAAGCTAGAAATAATTTATGTTGTCCTTTAGTCTTTTAAAAAAACTATTAAACCTATGCCAGTCTACTTCTTTTTCAGGAAACAAAAATCAGAAAATTAGGCTAAACCTAATCCCCCAATGGATCATATGCTACCTTGCTAAGGATTTTGTTTTTTTTAAAAAAAATGCATATACATGTACTATCAAAACTCAATATTAATTGGATGCTACCACATCTTCTGAGGTTCCTGGACATCTGTTTCTCTGTGATATTTATTTATAATGCAAAGTATTTTTCTTTTTGTAAAATCTGAAAATGAACATAAATATACTCAATTTGATCAGATGGAGGGCACTAAGCTACTTCAACTCATAGCCAACTGAGATTATTTTTTAGGAAACAGTTAAATTTTTATCATCTTCTATGCTTTCTACTACTGCTGGGAAAGACAAATGCTTATTGCTGTTTTGCACAATTTTAGGATTAGAATGTGAAATCCAAGCTGATATTATAATAATTCTATTTCATTGACTTACAATGAATATTTTCTTTTATACAAAGTGACACTGCATAGTGGTCAATGATTTTTTTCCATACATACCCATTTTCCTGGGTAAAATTAATACAAATATAACATTTTCTTGCAACGGGAAATTAACACTAGGAGTTTATGCTGTGTGTTTGACACTTTACCTTCCCACATTTAGCCTCTTTCCACTTGTACTTGGTACAATTCCAACAACTAATATTTACTGATTTTTTCACTTATCTATCTATATAAACATATTTCTGAAGACTGGTATCACCAGCAATATATTTATTTAGTGAATGATTTTTTCACCTGACATATTCACAATCTTACAATTTTATCATAAAATCGGTATATGCCTCATGTTGCTGAATGTTTTTAAGGGACAAGAAAATACTGTTTACTTGGCTCCTTAAGATGAAAGTGTGGATGTATGCATGTTTTTGTTCAGTGTAGTTGTCTGGATTGTTTTTTGTGAGGAGCATTTGAAAGTTATTAGAAATATAATCATCTTCAGGTGTTCATATATTATGGCCAATGATATTTGCGGGAAATGTTGATATTTACATACATATTGGAACATTTTCCAGCGGATTAGTAAATCTCATTTCTGTATGCATTTTCTATCTATCCTTGAGCAAATTTTCCTTTGGGAATGTCTTCTACCCTCTGCTTTCCAGTTAAAATTGTCTTTGTCAAAAGACAAGCTAAGAAGATTCTTTTGAATCAGCTCAAGTCTATAAAGGACTTACATTTAATATCAGTGAGAGAGAGGGGGCTGTCCTCATTTTAATGGTGACTTAAATTCACTGTGTTTATCAGTGAAAATAAACAATCTGCAACAAGACATTCCTGGTATCTTCTGCACTATTCTACCCAAGAGAGTACAGCAATAAACTACGTCAGCAAGTCTAGCTAATACTGCCTTGCAAATTTATCCAAACGCATTTCTGTTCATAGTCATTCTGATTTGGTAATATGCAATTAGAGAAAATGACCATTTTAATATAGAACAATTTTCTTGTAAATTATACAGTAAAAAATATTTGAAACATATTAAAATCAAATGGATTTAGAATGATTATAGTTATGAATTACTGTAATTTGGTCTTACACAGCTAATTCCCAAAGACTGCACAGCCGTTTAGCAATTTCCTTTCTCTAAATTTCTCATAATGGGATTTAATGAAAAAAAAATGAAATCATCGTCTTTTCCCCAAACCTCTCCTCTCCTCTTGTGTATTGTATTTCAATAAATGAGCCACCACCCTTCCAGGCACCCCAGTCAGGGAAACCCAGGAACCAGCCCACCTACTTTCCTCTACTCATCACTCTAACACCCGTGGCCTCGTAGATACCGAGGTGAATTGGTTCAGTCCCACCCGTCTCCTCTGCCATCTGCTCTTCCTTGAGTTATTCACTGCTCGCTCATCTCTGAGCCCACTCCCCAGGCATGCAGCCCACCAAACACGCAGCCCTCAATTTATGTGCAATATAGCGGCCACAATGGTCTCTCTAAAATGCAAATCCAACAATGTCACATTTCTGCTTAAAATTCTGAGGTGGATAAAATACAAATGTCATTTCCTACAAATACACACTGCTTGGCATGTTACACAAGGTCCTTCATGCATGAACAGTCCCTGGTCAACGTCTCCAGCCTCATCTCACACCATTATGTCAGATGCATCTTACTCTCCATCCACACCAAATTTGTGCTGCTCCAAACACAGCAGACGTTCAAAGCTAATTGCCCTTACAAATGCCTTTCCTCTGCCTGAAATGCTAGTCCCTACTCTTCCTCACGACCCCTGTCCTCCATCCATCATGCTTTATCCTGCATGATTTAAGTTCATTACAGCCCCTCACAGAAAGCCTTTTGTTAAAGAAAAATATATTCTGACACTTGTTATAATGGCAAGACATTATTCAAGACTATCGCAATAGGGATATTGCAACAGGGGAGAGAGATTGGGCTCAACTCCAAACACAGCAAGGGCAAGGGGGAAATTTAGAGACAAGGAGCAGAGCGAGGGGTTCAGTGGATGGACAATTAGTAAGAAGAGAAATCAAAGGGAAAAAGATTCTTATGAAACTGACTTAACAAAATTCTTGCTAACAGCAGGCCAAGGAATTATGCATCAAAGATAGGGGGAAAAGAACTTGATCAGACATCAGGGATGAGTAGATGTCAAAGGTGAAGGGATGAATTAGTAGGATTCTTTGCTAAGACTGAGCTGACCAAGCGTAAGACAGGACTAGGGCTACAGCCAAGGCCTGGTTGAGACAAGGGCTCAGAGGAATCTGACTAAAGCTTGTCAAGGAGAACATCTTTGTCAATTGTTATGTCCCAGACAGGGTTTGCTCTCTACTCCTCCCTACAACTTTCCGGGCTCCAATAGCACCGCAAGAATCTCTGTAATTCACTTGTCACATTGTATTGTGAGTATGTCTTCCCTTCCTCTAGGCTGAGAGTTCTCTGGGAGGAAGAATTTCAGCTCTTATCTAGCTTGTCTGGTATCTTCGTATTGCCTATACAGGCAATATGATCTATACAGACCAAATCCCATTACAGCAGATACCATTAAAATGAAATCACTGAATCCCAAAATATATAAGCCACTTTCAATTTACTGAAACTAATATTTATATAATTCTAACAATGGATTTTAATTTGGGGAGGAATTTGTATGTGAGTGAGTGATTAAGATAGATACATCCTTAATAATACATGCGTGACAGTTTCTCTGTCTTTTGCTTTTCTTCACTGTAAACATTAAAAGGGGGTGTCTTGAGGCAAAGCCTGTGACTGAAGACTATTTGTCAAACCTAAATAATTATTCTGTAATGATAATTATCTCTTTCTGGACATGAAAATGAATAAAACCTCCTCCCCTTGCCCCCTTTAAACATTCATTCTCAAAGCCAATGTGTTAAATCCTTTACTCCTTTGCTTGAAAAAATTGTATCACCAGTTCTGGGCAGTGGTGAATTCAGTTTACATATCTCTGAACTCATAGCAAGTTTATTTCTTTAGGAAAATGAAAACAGTTATTGTGGTTTGCACAGTTATTTTAATCACACAAGAGTAATATAAAATTAAAAATTAACATAAAGAAGGCCATCCATCATCTCGCTAACCAGAAATAACCCCTATGGATAAGTAATAAATTATTACTCCAATAGCTGGCACCGGAGTTCATTTTAGGGAAGGAACTGTTTTTATTTAGGAAAATATCTTAATTGGCCACTTTGAATAAGAAAGGAGAGGCCCAGAAGGCATGATCTCAAGAAAACAGACCAAGAAACTAAAGATCTCTGCCTAAAAGTAGAGAAAGCCGAAAAAAATGACATTAATTCCAGTGAGAGCAGGAACTCAAAACAAGAAGCCACAAGAGTATTAGATTATAGAAATGAGCAGAAACTTCAGGGAGCACATTGGCCTTCCCAAAGTGTAGACTAAGAGTCTTAAACCAAATTTGTTTACCCATCACAGGCCAGAGTAAATTCAGTTGAGGGAAAAATCTAGCAAGGTGCTCAAGAAGAGTAAATTCTGGAATAAGATTGTCTGGGGGCAGCTATAGGTTCTAAGACTTTTTCTCTGTTTGTGTCTGTATGTGTTAAGGTGTGTGTCTATTGGGATCCAACCTGCAATGTAGGAGACCTTAAGAATTAAAACCAAAGGGGGTTAACATTGGTTATGCTGGTGATGGAAGAATGAAGATGCCAAACTGGAGACAATGTGGTACCCAGATATTAGCAATAGGAGGAAGTCATTCCTACACTTAGTATAAAGGAAAAAGTGAAAGAGAAGGAATTAGCAGGGCCCAAGAGTGAGAGTCATGCATCAGAAGCTAGAGTCATGTTAGAGAAAACTAGGATTGTGCTGGGCCTGTCTGTTGGGTGTTGGAGCAACGGGGAAGGCATAGCTGCTGTTCAAACCTCTGCTCAGAGAAAACATCTGATATTTTACCTGGGAAAAACCACTTTGCTCCAACACATCCATAAACCAGATAAAATAAGAAGAAAATAATTCTGACCTGCAAGAAAATGTGAAAAAGAATCTGAGACCAAAGAGGTTCAGGGCTAGACTGATGTGTATGTTTGTATATGTGTATGTATGTTATCAAATATAAACATATGTGTACATGTATATATATACACATATACACAAATATATCACACAAACAAATGGAACCATCATGGACACATTTTGTAATCTGATTTAATACTTAATATGACATGAATATTCTCCCATGACACTGAATATGAATATAATATGAATATAAATCCATGTATCTAGTGGCAAAGAACTTGGCTGAATTATGTTTGTGTGTTAGTGATTCTCAGAAGGTAGGAATTAAGAGATGAACCAGAATATTTGGTGGAAGGAAAGCCTAAGCAGTGTTCATGGCACTGCATGGCTTCTCTTACCTGCTTATAGAAAAATGTAAGGAGAGACAAACAAATTAAAGATGGACTTTATAATTAAAAGGGAAGTAGAACTTAAAGGTTTGGAAAATTCTCAGCCCAGCCATATAAAAAATAAGAAAGTATGTTCAGGAGAGAGCAAGGGTGTAGCCAAATGAACGTTTGATAAGGACTGTGGATATAAAGAAGTCAGATGTTATTCATCAAGATAGTGGAAGGACAACCTCAAAGACATTTCAGAGATCTGCAAGGCTGCCATTCTCACCATAGACCCAGAGTGCCAGGGCTTTGAGGACACAACAGTTTTAAAGGAGGGACCTGGGGTGCCCATGGAACCTTGGTGCTTGCTGAAGTCTCTGCTCCCTGCATTCTGGTGCAGTGTTCCTTGTTCCTTGGCTGCCCCAGCTGTGAATCAAGTGGTCCCAGGTCCAGCTCAGGTAGCTCTTTTGGAAGGCACAAGTGATAAACCTTGGTGGCATCTGCATGGTATCAACTCTGTGGGTGCACAGAGTAAAAGAGTTGTGGAGGAATGACTACCTTCACCTAGATTTCAAAGGATTCCTTGGAGAACTTTGTGGCCTAGGTAGAGAACTGCCACAGAGGTGAGGTGACTACAGAGAGGCTCCACTAGGACAATGAGTAGTAGAGCCAAGGTGGGGAGGGCCACTCCAGAGACCCCAGACCTGTAAATCCACCAGTGTCAACACCAGCCTGGGAGAGCCATGGGCACCTGACTCCATCATGTTGGTGCTAAAACAAGTTAAGACTTTTGGGACTATAGGGATAAAGCCTTCATGTGAGAAGACTACGCAGTTTGGGAGCAAAGGGCAGAATGCTATGGTCTGAATGTGTTTCCCCAAAATTCATGTGTTGAAATTTAATCACCAATATGATGGTATTAGGGAGATGATTAAGCCATGAGCACAGCGCCATCATAAAAGAGGTGTGAGGGAGCTGTTTGTCCCTTTTGCCCTTTCACCTTCTGCCACATGAAGACACAACAACAAGGAGCCATTCTGGAAGCAGAGATCCCTCACCAGCCACTGGACCTGCAGCTCCTTGACCTTAGACTTTCCAGCCTCTAGAACTGTGAGAAATAAATTTTTGTTGTTTACAAATTATTCAGCGTAATGTATTTTTAAATAGCAGCATGAATTTACTAAGAAAGTCTCTAAAGAGACTTGCTCCCAAGAGACATATTTTTTCAAATGCCTATGAATATAATGAAAACTGGCCAACTTCTTAGGCTATAAAGAAAGTATCAGGCAATTCCCTAAATAACAAATCAAAGAGGGCACATTATATAGAGTTAAAAATACAGGCCGGGCACGGTGCTCACACCTGTAATCCTAGCACTTTGGGAGGCCAAGGCGGGCTGATTGCTCAAGGTCAGGAGTTTGAAACCAGCCTGAGCAAGAGCGAGACCCCATCTATACTAAAAATAGAAATTAATTGGCCAACTAAAAAAAATGTATATATATATATAAATTAGCTGGGCATGGTTGCGCATGCTTGTAGTCCCAGCTACTTGGGAGGCTGAGGCAGAAGCATTGCTTGAGCCCAGGAGTGTGAGGTTGCTGTGAGCTAGGCTGACGCCACAGCACTCTAGCCCAGGCAACACAGTGAGACTCTGTCTCAAAAAAAAAAAAAAAAAAAACACTCCTAGATAACTTAGAGCTTAAAGCACTTAAAGCAAAAGTTAAAAAACAAAATTAGAGATTATTTATAAATGAATGACAATAAAAATAAAACACTTGAAAACAAAGAAATGTGGACAGGATGGTACCAAGTTGATCATTTACAATTTTTAAATACAAAATAAAAGATAAAAAGCCAAAGAATGAACAATAAAGTAAACTTAAAGTTGGTAGAAGAAAAGAATTAACAGCAATGGAAGCAGAAATTAATACATAATATGATCATAAGAACTTATTAATGAATTCAAAGCTAGTTCTTTGAATTGAACAAATCTTTGAAAAGTGTGATCAAAGACTAAGTGAAAAATAAAGATAAGCAACATTATGAATGAGAAAGAAATCTTAGCTAAAACTATCAAAAATGCATACAAATTGTAAGAGATCCATGCTACAACTTTATATAAATCCATTTGGACATCTGAGGTTAAATCGATTGTTCTGGGAAAATATCAGTGATCAAAATTGAACCAAAAACATTTAAAATAAAAGAATAAATTAAAAAGCTAGCTTAAATTGACCCTTATCAAAGAAATATGAGGTATTATGAAAGAGAATTAATAAAAGGACACACTGAATATCGAGAACTTTTAAGGGAAGTTTGGAAGGGAAGAAGTGGAGACAGAATGGTAGCTGTTGGCGAGAGGAGGTCTCTTTAGCGAGTGCAGTGCCTGTGTGTTTGTGTGTCTGTGAGTGTTTTATTGAAGAGAGGTGAGCATCTTTTATGCTGATGAGAAGGGCTAAGGTTGAAATATAATAGTCAATGTAAGGAAAGGCAGTGATATTTAGTAGTGTAAGGTCTCTGAAAAGGTAAGGGTAGTGATCCTAAGCATGACTATTCGATTGGCCTTAAATATGGGGTGTTTCCATTCCCTTCTTGTAATCAGAGAAAAGGAAGACGTTCCTTCTAGATGCCTTCTATCTTCTCTACAGAGAGACAGCAAGAGGAGGCTAGGGAACTGGAGTACTGGCAGCAACAGAGAAGATCTGAAAAAGTCACTGTAGAGATTGGAGATGGAGAACAGTGGGAAAAATAATGTTCTCTAGGCAGTAACCATAAAATGCAGCATTTTCAGAATCTCTCCATCAGAATTCAGCAACTTGAGGTGCAAATGTAGAAAACACAGATAGTTAAAAAGTTCATCCTAAGCTGTGATTTTAACACATGAATAAGAAAAAAAGACAGAGAAACAAGGGAGTGGAGTTTAGAATGTTGCCAAGAGAGAAACCAAAATTCTGGAATAATTCATAAAATCTAAGTTGGATGAGGAACAAAGCAAAGAGAAGATTGAGGGATTCAAAGTACTGGAAGTCCCAGTGAAGTCAAACCATGGGCTGCATGGCCATATTGGCCAACCAGCACATTCCCGTGTGCAGGCAAATCTCCACAGGAAGCCAAACTCTAATCAGATGATTGCTTGGTAAGCAGGGAGTCAGAATCATGGGAGATACTTGCATGACTCAACAAGGATAATTTTCCCAAGAGACCTGAGTGTTACGGGGTTGGAGTGCCAGGGCACCCTTTTGCAGTCAGTGTTAGAATTGACTCTGCTAATTTCAGCCTTTGGGGATTTCTTTTACCTATGGGCTTGGTTATCCTCCCCAAAAGTGTGTTCTGCTAGTTTTCTTCAATGCTCTCAGGAAAAGGGTTTCCATGAAATAGCTTTCAGAGCAACCACACAATAACTTTTTATTCAGTACATTTCTAGGTTTTTCCTTCGAGCAGCTATAATTGTGTAGTAGGTTAAAGACAAGAGTTTGACCTCTTGAGGGCTTCTATTGATTGGCTATAACAAGATCATAGTAAAAGAACAGAATGCCAGCTTAATTTTTGGTGAATTGCTTATTTGAAAAACAAGATTTTTGAATTGATTTTCTTCACATGGTCTTTTTTGATAGAAGTGTGAGGCAAGTCTGTGATTTTCCAAAGAACTGGCCGGATGATGAATGGAATCTATTTTTTTAGACCCATCTCTCCACATGGTTTTAGACCAAGTTTTAGAAATAGAGTTATGTTCCACATAATGATGTTTTGGTCAACAATGGACCATGTATATGATGGTTGTCCCATAAGATTATCAATGGAGGTGAAAAATTCCTAGCACTTAGTGATGTTGTAGCCATCCTAATATCATAGCACAATGCATTACTCGTGAGTTTGTGATGCTGGTGTAAATAAAGCCACTCCTCAAGAAGAGCAGGCAGGTCCCTCAGGAGGTATTCCAGAAGAAGGCATTGTTTTTACATGAGATAAAAGCTCCATGCATATTATTGCCATTGAAGATCTTCCAGTGGGACAAAATGTGTAGGTGATGGTGGTATTGACGATCCTGATCTTATGTAGACCTGATGTGTGTGTTTGTGTCTTATTTTTTCACAAGAAAAAATGTTTAAAAGGTTAAAAAAAAATAAAGTAATAGGAAAAAACTTATAAAATAAGGATATAAATAAAAAAATATTTTTGACAGCTGTACAATGTGTTTGTGTTTTGAGCTAAGTGTTATTACAAGATAGTCAAAACTTTTAAAAAATTTGTTTACAAAATATAAAAGTTACAGTAAGCTAAGATTAGTTTATTATTGAAGAAAGAATTTTTATAGAAATTTAGTGTAGCTCAACTGTACAGCATTTATGAGGTCTGTAGTAGTACATGTTTCTAGCCTAGGAGAAATAGGCTGTACCATCTAGCCTAGCTGTGTAGTAGGCTATGCCGTCTAGGTTTGGGTAAGTGCACTCTGCGATGTTCGTAGGATGACAAAATCACCTAAGGATGCATTTCTCAGATTGTACTCTCATTGATAAATGACACATGACTATAGAGCTTTACTTTAAGACATGTTCTCACATCAAACTTTATAAATGAGACATGTGCTTCAGGCAAATATAGGCAATTGTTTCTGCACTCAGTCAACTGGCCCCCGGCTTTTGGGGACTCCTTCCCATAGCTTAGCATTCTGACATGGAGAATAGACATATGGTTGGCACCACAAATCTCAACTGGCACATTTCATCGTATAGCCTTGCCCATAACTTATTTTTCAGTGACACTTTGTAGGAAATTCCTTGAATTGCTTTTGCAGATGGCTAATGATCTATTATATCAAAAGACAAAAGATATGTTTTATAATTTGAAGATTTCTGAGAAGGAGTATCTCACCTATGAAATAAAAAAAAACAGAAAGAAGATGTAGAATTTTAATAGTAGTCTCAATGTCTCCATTTTAGTCAGTATTAACAAAAAATTTTTTTAAATGATTGCTGCTATTATTTTTTCTCCACATAGTCTACTCAGAAGTCCCTCTGGTGACTCATATATTGTACCACATTTTCTAAAGTAGCTCTCCTGAAATTGTATCCTGTCCAAATTTTGCAAATATTTTAACTTTCTGTTGTCTAGCCTTTAGATAACAAGAAAGTTACCCTAATTTTGACTGTAATATCTATTTGCCAAAATTAAAATAAAAGAAAGAAAAACTACATTTATAATAATATATATCTTAAATGAAATAAAGGGATAAATAAAATGTAATGTGTAAAATAATATAAAAACCAACGTTATATGTGTGTGTGTATGTACACACATACACACGTGTGTAAGTACTTCTTTTAAAAAAAAGTTAAATTGCAGCTCTAACCAGAAGAGTTGCATTTGAAATATAGAAACATATTTTTAAATGATTATTTCTATAGGCAGCATTCAGCTCTTACTCTTCCTGAAATTCGCACATTTAGTAATACACCTGGGAAATGTAGGAATGACCTCACAAAACCAGTCTGTGGGCAGAGCGTTGACACAAGGGACAATAGGTTCCCAAGCTTATTTATTTAGCCAAGGAGTCTTTGTTCTCAGAGGCTTCATCCATCTGGTTTCTGGAAGTCAAACTGCTTACAGTAACTTTGGACATGGCAGAAGGAACCAGCACATTGAAAACTAAATAGAACAGATTTCTAAAACAGTTAATTAGGCATTCAGGGAGTCTCTACAATTTCTGGGAATTAAGTCCCAGAAATCGTGGTGAGAGTGCAGCCTAGAAGACCAGCAGTGACCTTTGGAATATTTTATAGGTGGTCCTAGATATCCAAAATGAATTTTACTGAAAGAGGAGGAAGAAGAAACAGAAAAGCGTTTGCCTTTGCCTGCAACAGGAATGTTCTTTTTCCTTAGGTATCAGTAAATAAAAATAAAGCAACATATTTTTTTCTTTCCAATCAGCAAATCTAATTGTAGTCAACACTTCTCAATCACTTCATTTTCAAATATCCTTTCCAGAATTATTAATCAAGGAGACTACTACGTGAAACTATAAAACCCATAATTATGTTTAGTCCACTTTTATCTTTCCCCAACACTGTGCTTTGCTTCACCACTATGTACCACACTCTCACGGGGGCTTCTCTCCATGAAGCCTGTGCCGGGAGGGCCCTCCATGGAAGCACCAGGTCTAGTGATAAGAGAGGAAAACTATCAACCCAAACCAGCTGATTAGTTCCTAATGAAAATTTCATGTAATACTATCCCTATATAAATTATGTATTTTTATGCAATGTTTGGACTCAAATAAGTGAAGAATTTGAGGTTTTGATGCACCGTATCAGGGACAATGATAAAGACATGTGCATTCTTCCCTTTCCTTTCTACCTTTTAGTCATTCTTTCCTGTTCATCTCAAGCCTGTACCCTCTACTCTGGGGCAAGAACTTGCCTCCTATGCTTATATTGTCACCAAAATCTTGACCGCAGTTTGTTTGATGACAAGGATCCCCTTTTATGCTTCTCTGGAATCCTTTAAGATTCCTTAAACATTTGTCCACGAGGAGGAATGGGAGCAGCTTACAGCAAGAACGTTATGCTAACGGCAGAGGCATGTCTAGCAATACACCTTTGAATCTGCCTGCCCACGTTGTTTGTTGTTTTGTGGTTGTTTTTGTTCTTTCTCAACAGTTATGCAAGATCAGTATGCAGATAAGTGAGAGTTGGGATTCTAGAGCCAGACTTTGAATTCAAATACCATTTTGCCTCTTATTAGCTATATATAAGAGCTACTTAGTTTTATCGTCTATAAAGACTATTCCCTTGTTGTAAAGACATATCTTCTTGATGAAACTTAAGTATTAAAATTCAAAGTTAGATTTGAATCCTGGATACATTCAATACTTACTTATAAGGCTAACTGATTTTTGCTTACTCTAGTCAACGTGAAGATACCTAAATTGAAAATTCATTTTCTCTGGTATGTAGAGGCTGCTCACATCCATATCTCTTTTCAAGCTCTGTGGCTAGGTTTAGGGGTGATGACAGTAGTGTGCAGTGGGGTTAGGGTCGCTACAACAGTTGTTTTCTCCATTCTTTGGTAGAAGCCTGAACGTAGGATCGTGTTAAAAGTGATTATTGGGCCTACCTTGGTGATAGGGTGACAGCTACAAATCTGTCACTGTTTACGAGTCAGAATATGTTATATTTGCAGGGACAATTATTGCACAAGCTTCGGTGGTTTGCATAGCCCATTTTTCAGATTAGAAAATCCCAGAAGTTAAATAATTTGTGAAAGTTTATGTAGCCACTTTAGTGGCAGAACCTGGTCCAGAATGGAGTTGGCTGGCTACCTACTCAATGTTGATTCTATTATTCCATAATTCAGATCAACACCAAAGACAGTTTTAGTGTTATAAATATTTGTAAATAATTTGCAAGAATTAAGATTTATTAGCAATTTAAGGAATCTATGATATCAGAATTATTCATTATATAATCCAAGTATAGATAGTTGAAAATTACTTAGGACTGTCAACTAAAGAATGAAAAAGTTCATAAATTTGAGAAGGAGAGCTTTATTTCTCATAAAGGGTTGCAGCCTTCAAGGTGGCCATTCTGACAAGCTGGGAAGCATAGCATCTGGCCATAAGCCCAAAACAGGTGTTCCAGTGAATGGGACAGGGAACAGGAATTTATGCTGAGTAGGGTGGCCAAATATACATATTTAACAAGCTATCGGAGGAGGGGTCATGACTATTTACAAGAGGAGAAACATGTGCATGCTCAATTGAGCTTCATGCTACTTCATAGGATCCATGCTCAAAAAATAGTGGAGTTAGCATGATCTGAGGTTGGAGTTTTTGGCCCTCTGAGATCAAAGGTGAAGCAGAAGACATGAAAACCCTCACTGTATATTCTCTGTAGATTTGTCAAAACCACTCCATGGTCAGTGGCCTCGTATCAAGATGGAATGTTGGTGAGTTGTAGTATATTTTTATTTCTCAGGATTTAGCATATTTAAATGTTAATACCTCCAAATAGGCTATATGTATAAAATCACTAGCATATATGAATTCAGTAACAGCATTTAGCAGTGTCCTTTGCATACCGAGTTCTCAATAGATGCTTATAAATGAATAATTAAAATTTCAACATTCTCTTAGTGTCCTAACATCAAATTATTTTAGTGCTGTGCAATTCAATAAAATTAAATATAGACAGTTCATATTACAAATATTCTCTCTTTATTATAACTGTTCCAAATTTCAAAGAGTTATTCAAAGTACATGTCAAACAGCATAAAAAGACATTACATTATTTTTAAATACATTAATTAAACATTTAATTTTCCTTAAAATGTTTTCTCTGAATTTCCAAATACATTCAGTGCGAGTATTCTGATTGATGATTTTTGTTAAAGTTCACGTCCTCTGAGCCTTGCTAGTTTTTTGAAAAATTGATTATTGACAAGCCTAATAATGTCTACCAATTTTGTGCTTTTGCATTCAACTAATATCTTGTTTATGATTCCAAACTCTTGGTCTCTGACTATCCAGCTACTAATCTCTTTAGATGTTTATCAAATCTTAATTATTCTGACTTTTTCCTGGAAGTGACCTTGATCATTATTTGTTAATGTATCTACATCTTTTAGCTTCACCTAGATTGAGGGTCTTTTGATGGCAGAGGAATTATTTTGCACTTCCTTGCACTGCTCCATGCATGGACAAAAATGACACAACCTAGTTATTGTAAAATTTGCAAAAATTTTTATGCCACTAGGGTTATTTGATAACTGGCATGCTAAGATTTGGAAACTTTCATTCCACTCCTACCATTTTAACATATTGATTTAATATATATTTGACTATTGTTATTTTCTGGATACCAGGGTGCCAGCTTCTGTCAATAGGATCTCTCTAGGGAGCCCAGTGATCAATATTGACTCTGTATCATAAAACCAAGCAGACTGTTTACTAACGGCATCATCATCTCTGGAGGTGATACTGCCAGTGAAGGAAAACAATCCCAACTGCTGGCCAGGCTTTGTTTACTTTATAAAATGAAACCACAGCCCAAAGCTCTTACAGTTCATAAGCCTGAGGAAATACCTCATGTAAGTTATTTGCTGTTAAATTACATTCTGCCCACTCTTGCATTGAGGCTACTCTGAAAATCCTTTTCTTATAACCTGATGCTAAAACAGGAGGGGGCATATTTCACTGTAAGAGGGCTTTAAAAGTCAACAAATTAATTTGCCTTCCCCTTCCAGCTGTGCAATTCACCCCCTACTCCAGCTTTGAGCTGTAATTAAGTACATGTTTTTATAATAAAAGTAATCTTTTCCTGGTGCTTCCCCAGCTGCAAATTCTGACCTAGATTCCCATTATGAATCATGACTGTCACATGTGCTTGAAATAAGCTTCGTTTCCCTCTACCCACCCCCAACTGTTGGAGATTCTCACCCCTGGATTTAGCTGCAACGTTACTGAGGAGGATTTAACTTGTAGGAGAGCTCTGAAATGCCTGTTCCTTTTGTTTACAGAAGGGGACATCATCCAAGCATTCAGTAATGATGGAGGGGTGAGGGTGGAGAACACACTTGTTTAACGTTGTTAAGTAAAACTAAAGCTGACCACTCGGGTTAGTTGGGTGTAGAATTAATAAAATATTTTTAAAGTGAAGACATATATTTCCAATAAGAATAAAACCTAAGGAGGCTGTGACTATATGCATAAAATACATTCATGAGTTGTGCCTAGTCCCTTTTCCAAAGTATCTCTCTCCTTTGAAGAGCTTCACGCTTGTCCTGATGTGTCCCTTTTTCTCCCCACCTCCACCAGAATTACACTCTAGTCCAAGCCACCCTTGAGACACCATCATCTTTCACTTACAAGATTCTGGCCTCCATACTCCCTTTCCTGTTTCCCTCTGATTCATTATTCATAGTCATGGGGCTCTTAGAAGCATGTAAATAATAAAATCTTCCATTCTATCCCTAAGACTCTCCAGTGGTCTGTCATTATAAACTGTGTGATCTGACACCCCATAGGAGGACTGCTAATCTCTTCATTAAAAACTTGGTTTTCCATGTTCCCTGGTGCACAGCTAGGTTGTTTCCCAGGGGTGGGAGGTAGGATAACTATTAATATATGACTGAGTATGAGCCAACGGAATTTCAGAAGAAGCGATGTCTGTGGCCCTCAGGTCAAGAATGCAAAACCCTGCAATGTGCCATCCTCTTGTGTTCTTCCTCAGAGGTCATCATTCAGAGGAAGCTTGGAAGCCAAGTGTTGAGCATCAGGCATCAACTGGGCAGAGTTGACATCAGCCTGGATCACTGAATGACTGCGTGGAGTACAGTACCTCGGCCTCCTTTGTATTTGATCCCCATTGGATTATTGTATACATATGAAGGTTTATTTGTCACAGCACTGTCTTAACACAATTCCCCATCTAATGCAGCCACTGAGTCCCTCACTCTCTGTCACATCACCATATTCTATTTCTTTGTATAGTACTCATCACTCGGATAGGTTTCCTGTTTATTTACTAAATCTGTTGTGTTGTTCACCACTCCTCAAATAGAATGCAGGCTCCATGACAAAGAGGGCTTATCTAATTGTTCACAACTATGTATCCAGAAAGGGAGAACAATGCTTGACACATCACGGTCTTTTAATAAATTCCTGCAGAATGAATGAATCCCATATGGTTTTTATAGAAAAAGATCTTGATTTAGATAATAGTCCTAAGCATTCAGTCATACTATCTCCATTGGAAATGGTTCTCTCTGAGTAACGTTTTTAAAATTAAAAAGAAAAAACATGGCTTTTTTAATAATCAAAAACTCTCATTAGGAGATCTTTATAAATATAATCATATTTTAAAACTTACCTTTTATTGTCATGAAGTGAACACAAGCATTCATTGTTACTTCCCCAGGTTTACTAAAATCTTTTTAATGTACTTAAAGGATTCTGTAAAGGATATGCCCATCATTTAAATAATCCATAGACTTAATTCAGATCAAAAGGAAGTGTCAAGTCTGGCCTGCTCTAGTCGCTTGTTCTTCCCGGAAGGACATTGGCTAATGCCAGTGCAAGGCTCATCTCCCTTCTTGTTTCAGGATCCCTCTCTCCTCTCCCCTCAGAGTTTGTTCTGTTCAATCTCTTCTCTCTCTCTTACCAGATGTCAAGCTCTTGCCAGGGATTCATCCCTGTAGCCCAAAGCCTACTGCTCCTCCTTAGAAGTAATTGGGCTTCTGGTTCCCTGGAGATAGTCTCCCATTTTTACTGCTCCATCACCATGTGCCCAGAAGCATGACCCTCCCTGTTGACTCCATCTAACAATTGTCTTCTTCCTGACAAATTCTTATTCGACACTTTTTAAAAAATTCTTTATAGCTTCGGTCTTCTAAGTCTATTGAAACTTCTCTTCCAGAGATCCCCAGGCATCTAGAAGAAAAGGTCTATTAAAGTCCTCATCATACCCTCTCTTCAGTTCCTGGCCCTGGTGAGCCTTCTTCATGTCCTAAAACTCTCCTTTCCTAGAGTTTCTAAAGCATTTCCACCTCCTGTTTTTTCTCCTGTTGTCCTGACTGCTCATTTCAGGTCTCCTTTACTGGGTGCTTTCCCTGAATCTCTGTATCAGTCAGTCTCGAACTTCAGCTTCAAGACAATCACCTACAGGACTTGATAAACCCATACTGCTGGGCCCCACCTTCAGCATTTTTGACTGTGATTTTGTATTTCTGCCAGTTCCCAGGGGATGATAAACCTCCTTGTCTGGAGGCTGCATTTTAGGGATGTCTTTTAAATTTCCCCCAGAATTCTTTTCTACCTTCACTCTTTCCTTGGGACCCTAATTTATCATCATGCTTCTTACTGTCCGCATCGGAGGCTGGCACCAAGAACTGAATATCTGGATATCACTTCTCTCTGAAACCTGATCAGCATTTCCAATTGTCCACTTTCATCAAAATGTAACATGGTCATTGACCCTTTTCCCAGCTCCCTTAGCATTTGTACACGCTGCTCTTTCTGCCTGGAATACCCTCAGGCTTGGTTCAGCTCAGGTAGCACCTTTGTAAGCGCCCTCCCTACCTTCCGACTTCTGTGTGCAGTACGCTCTGCATAACTAGATTAGTACTCTCCCATACTGCTCTGAAACTCTTACTCCCCACCCACCCACCCCAACCCAGAGCCTGCTCAGTGACAGGTATTGTTGATATTATTGTTTTTTTCCTATTCAGTATGTACCATAATGCCTGGCATATGCTTAATGTTTAATTAAAAGTATACGAAGAGTTATCCTACCTACAATCATATTCATCTTGCAGGTTTTTGTGAAACCTACTCTTTTTTGTGATCTTTCCCTCTATTAAGAAAAGAGCACCATGTTTTCAGAGCTAGCTTTCTCCTGAATCTCCATAATCTTCATATCCAATTAGGCAGCATATCATGTTATTAATATTCCATTTTTGAATTCTTTCTTAGATCCATTTCTTTCTTTATGTAACCAATGTCATTGTGACTCCTGGCATTTCCACCTGGATTATGGGAAGCAGTTTCCTTTCTGTTCACCTCTGTCTTTAAGGTTGCTTTAAAATGTAAATCAGCAGCTCCTCATTGCCTACAAATTAAAATATCAGTTATTCGCTTGATTGGCATATAAATCCCTTTGATCTCCATTAGTGGTTTCAGTTCCCACTAACCATCCTAGCAAACACCTTTCTCTGGGCTATTCTGAGCACTAATGATTTTCCTACTATTTCTGTACATCATGGGCAATTGATTGCACAGCTGTTTTATTCAACTCCTTTCATATTTTACCTTACTTTCCCTGCATGATCAACCCGCTCTCACTGTTTGAGAATTTGTTTTAGTATTTACTGATAGTTATCTCTAGGACAGCAAATTCAATAGTTGGCCATATTATTTATTTAAATGTCATAAGTGAATGCTATTCCCCTATGTGATGTTTAATTTTATGTGTCAATTGGACTGGACCACAGGATGCCCAGATATCTCTGGCATCTCTGGGCATGTTTTTCAGGGTATGTCTGGAAGAGATTAGCATTAGACTGAGTAAATCGGATTGCCCTCCCCAGTGTAGGTAGGTATCATCCAATCCATAGAAGATCCAATAGAACAAAAGGACAAAATGTGTTGAATTTGCTGTCTGTCTGCCTGATTGCTTAACTTGGCACTTCTATCTTCTCATGTCCCCAGCATTCCTGGTTCTCAGGCCTTCAGACTGGGGCTGGTGTCTACACCATTGGCTCTTTGGTTCTCAGGCCTTCAAACTACACTAGTCGGTGTCCATCTTGCAGGTGGCAGCTGTTGGGACTTCTCAGCCTCCATAATCACGTGAGTCAATTCCTTATGATAGATCTCATCAGTGTTGATGAGATTTGGTTCTATTTCTCTAGAGAACCTTGACTATTACACCCTATGTACATTAAGAAAATTGATATTTTGTCTTTTTCTCCACATGTCTAGGCTTAAAATATATATTGCTATTATTAACTATAGTAATGGTTTTAACAGTTTCACATATTTTTATCGTGACGTCTATTTGACATTTATATACAACATTGTGAACATTTGCTGAAGTCATTTAAAACTCTTCTGGATATCATTTCTCAGTTAGTCACTGCCATTCTTTTTATATCACAGCTTATCAATTCTGGAAGTTTATTTATTATCAATATTGATTTGACACATTTCTTGCTTGGCTGGACATATATTGAGTTAATATTTTTTCAGAAGGTATATATATAAGGGTAAGCTTTACATGTTAAGCTTTATGCCCTTACTCTTTCCAATATCTTCCTATTGCCTTCACACCTAAAGAGCTCCTTGTACTCTTAAATAATGCATAGGGATCTTTCTCCAGCCCCACTATCACCACCATCTTGTGTTTAATGATCTAAAGGTTTAACTTACCTCTTTGCAAATTTGCTCCTGATATTTTTTTTTTCTTCTGGCTGAATATCTGTAACATTCTTCCTTTGTCCTAGAAATTTAAAAAAATCTTTGGAATTTGCCATGCATTTACATATTTTTCATTAATTTTGCCTGAAACCCAGGTAGTTCTTCAAATATTCAGAAAATATATTTGTCCATTCACAAAGGTATTTTTTTATTTCATTTTCTTTTTAATTTCAGGATGTTATGGGGGTACAAACATTTTGGTTGTAAGTTATGACTTTGCCACACCCAAATCATGATTTGAGACGTGCCCTTTCTCCCCACAAAAGGTATTTTTCTGGTATATGTTTGATTATTGCCACTGCATTCTTGTTTCTGGTCTCTTCTTTATGAATAGTAATGAACTAGATGCTTAAATTTTGTTTTTTATTCTCTAATGCTATCTTCTTGCTCATCATGTTTGCTTCTTTGTTCTTTTCCTTTGAATCTGAAAAAATACTCAAGGTTTTCCTCTCATTCCTTGACTCATGAACACCTTGTTTTATTTTATTTACCACTTCTAATGCTCATTCTGTGTGTCCCTCATTCTGTCACCCAGGGCTGCAGTTTACAGTCATAGCTCACTGCAACCTTGAACTCCTGGACTCCATCAAACCTCCTGCCTGGGCCTCCCTAAGTACTGGAATTACAGGCGTGAGCCACCATGCCTAGGCTTTTTTCATTTTTAATTTATCTCTCAGTATCTTTTTCATATTTCTGTTGTTTTTCTTAAAAATATTTTTCCTTTATCTGTTGCTTTGCATATCCAGCTTGTGTTTTCTTGAATTCTATTGACAATATAATGAAACATTTTCTAAATGTTCTTCTGTTTCCTAAGGAAATCATTTTCAAAATAAATTTATCCATGGCATTGTTTGTACTGAATTTTACTTCTCTCACACTGTAGTTTTGATAAACTGTACTTATCGTATCTTCATAAGCTATACACGATTGTTTCTCTTTACTCATTCCGAAAGGTGGTTGGACCTGTCCAGGTCGGGTGTTAGCCACATCTCTGCAGGTCCTTTCCCTTAGTTTTTCATACATCCATCTAGTAATTTTTGAATCACTTTTTAAAATCTTCAGTTGGAAAACCGATTGATGCCCATAGCTCCCAGACAAATTTCTGCGAGCTTTCAGTCTTTCATTTAGGGTAAATCTGTGGACCTGAACACACAAATTCCTAATGACTTCACCTGAATGAAAATTAGTTGAGAATAATCTGAAATTAGCTGTATTCATTCTCTTGCCAGAAACAGTAAATTTGAAAACCATACAAGAATGTGCTGATGCCCTGGCAAATGTTTAGCAATAGGCTCTCTTGAGGGGTAAAGAAGCAGCTCTGATATGTAGCACTTGCTGATCTCCATGATATGAATACTGCCACTATGGTCAATTTTAAGCTATCATCTCACATCACTGCACTACGGAGGAAGGCAGGTGCATAACTGGCTCTTTGGATCCAGCTCCTGCCTATGTTGTCTTTTGGGGAATGTCAGTCCCAGAAAGAGTTACCGATTAAGCCTATGAAGTAAGCCGGTCCTTGGCTGTGATGGATAAACATTCTTTTGAGATTGCTTGCTTCCCTCTGGTTGGAGAGCCTTTGAATCTGAGGGAGAGATACAGATGGTGGCAGAGAGAACACAGGCAAACGAATCTCCCAGTCTTTCCCCAGTGACCCTGTGGATCAGCCCTGTCTTCATTTCTTTTGATAAAAATTAATTCTGCTATATTGTCTATTTTTATCTAAATTCTAGTTCCCATGGTGGTTGAGATGTTGCATGTATTGTTTTAATTTCCACATGTGTGCCAATGTTCAATATGGAGAAGCTAAATCACGTTTTACTTTCTGCCAGAACATTTCTTTTGCTATAAATTTGCTTATGTTTTTGTTCTCATTGTTACATCCTTCCACATATACTTTTTTAAATACATGAATTCATAAATAAATAAAAGTGCTGGTAGTCCCAGAGCTTATATCTCTAATTCTTAGTGTTCTGCTAAAGCTTTAGTCAAATTTTATGATGCAGATTTAATATAAAAATATATTCATGAGTAATTTGAACATGGGTGGCTTCACTAAAACAGTGGTGAAGTACTGGCTGTTAATCACCTTCAGGCAAACTCTGTGCATATTTGGCACTTTTGTATCCTGCCACTGTATCTGATACAGAATTCCGTACCTGGCAAGCAGTCATCATATTTTTAAATATTGACTTGTAGTAACAGCATAGATAGAGAGGAATAGAAGACTAAAGAAAAAGATTTATAGAATATAAGGGAAAGGAGGGATAAATAGATTTATCAAAATAGAAAAGAGTTTTTTTTTGAAGTGCTGCTTTAAAACCAATTTGTCACAGATTTCCATACCACATATGCTATATTTATAGGTTCTCCTTTCCTTAATTCCCTGGCTCTATATCTATACTTATATCTATATATTCACATCTATATTGCAATATTGATCTTTCTACTTATAGAGACACACTGCAATATTTTACTGAAAGGGAATAGGCTAAATATATTTGTCAGAGCCCAGAATAAAAATATAGACCCTGCCAAACATAATTAGGCAAAACATCCAATCTCCCTATCCAATTACTTCTTGGCATTTTTCACCAGACTGCAACTGTTAAAACCTGGCCCCAGGTGACTTTTTTTAAAAGCTATCTTTCATCATCATACTAAATAGTGCCTACAATCACTAATCTACCAAAACCCACACCTTTCTTAATGACATGGTTTTAGCAAAATGTTATGTTTTTCTGATGGTAATTTTGGGTATTTTCAAGGCATTTTGTTTTGGGAGGTTGATAATACATTGTCCATGTTTCACCAGTTATTTTTTTCCATTAGTTAATTATGCAATGTAACAAACATATGTTGATTATTATGTGTCAATGATGTAGCAAAGAAAATATCAAAGTTAGTTCTTGCTATCATGGAGCTTACATTTTTTGGGGTAGTGCAATAATAATCAATTATTTTCATGTCATATCACTTTATTTTATTTCATCATCAGTGTTGGCATCACCTAAGACTTTGTAATTTACTTGTTATGTGTCATCTCTCTCCTCCCAGGAAATATACATTCCATGTACATAGAGACATTGCTTTCTGTATGCCCAGTGTTGGGAACACAGTAGGAACTCCATAAATGTTTGGTGAATGAATGAAGTTAAATAATACATGGAATAATTACACATTTATATTAGTGCCTGATGGAAGTAAATAGACTGTTTTGATGAAGAATAATTGGGAAACACATTTTAAATAAGAATGTTTGGGAAATCTCTCTATATAGAGAAGACATATAAGCCCCAATACTTTACAAATAATGAAAGAGAGTGGGGAGGAGGAGAAAGGAAGGAAGGAGGAAGATAGGAAGATAGGCAGAAAGGGAGAAAGAAAGAATGATGGCGTGAAGGTGATATGAAGGAGTTTAGGGTTTTTTCCTCAGTGTTATTGGAAACCACTGACAGACAGTAAGCAGGGATGCTGAAAACCCCCAAGTGTTAGAAGCAAGCTGAGGCTCCTTACACAGTGAGTATCATATTAAGCATTTATCTCTTTTAATGTGATGGAGTTTTGTTATATCCTCCAAAATGGAGATAGCCAGTTCATTTAGGCAGGTTACAAGTGTGTGTACTTGTGTGTATGTGTGTGTGTGTGTGTGTGTGTGTGTGTGTGTGAAAGAGAGAGAGAGATTTAAAAGAAAACACTTGCTCATGCCATGAAGCACTTGAATCAGTGATTCTACATTGTACAGTAATAGGCACTTGCCAACAAAGCACCCTTCCTTCACACAGGTACTCAAAGAGACCACTTCTTTAGACAGTCATAGATTAATTGACTTGTAATCAAACAACCATGTCACATTGGAAAGACTGAGTGCATTAATAGGGTAAAATAGTCACCCATCCTGTATCTATATTCCTGATATCATGCCCAATTTTTAAAGTTGGCTTCCCTGTCTCTATAGTACTTTTTTTTTTTTTTTTACAAATTTCCTGAATGTTGAAGATGTTATTAAGAACAGTTGGCAATACATATAATGTGAAAATTAGTAGCAAAGCGAGATTTAAGGTCTCTTTCATGAATTCCAGTATTAGATTCTTCTGATAACTGTTCTTAGGAGAAGTTCCTAGGTTGGCATCATTATACGACACCATGGAAGAAAATAAGGACATGTAAGTGCCTCTGAACAACCATTTCCAGTTTATCACTGGAATTTATATTTAGAATTTTATTTTTTTCAACCTACTTTCAGATTGATTTCCCATGAGGAGAAAGAGTTAAAACCCAATACATAAGAAGGCTATTTGAGTAAGATATTTGAAATAAGCTAATTACTAACAGTTCAACCTAACCCAGCTTTAGATTTTCTGGCAGCAGAGACAAAGTGAGAAGAATTCGAATGTCCTTATCTTTGTTCTAGATCAGATATTTATTTTATAGTTCTATCTATCTCAGGCAAAGAGAAATAGAATAGAGAAACTTTTTAGCCACCAGTTTATCGAGAAGAAAATATCATTCAAAGGGACGATTCTAATATCACCTATTTGCAAAGGGAGAGGATATGGCCTTGAATCCACCTAAAAGATAGCATTTTTACCACATTTATTTTTAAATTCAGATATTTATTTCATACCTTTGATAGGCCAAGTATTAGGATAGTTATCAGGAATACAGCATGAATTAACATAAAATCTATATCATTTGATGAATATGAATAAATAGCCTAAACATTCAGTGAAATATTAAAACAAAGTCTAGATCTGCCCTGAGTGTTGTATTTCCAGCAGCTAGCAAAAGATTTCACTTTCACCATTTCTGGGGATCTTTCTTTATTTGTGTAGATCCAAGTTTCTGTTACCATATTCCTTCTATCACAAAACTTCCTTTAACATTTCTTTTAATGCAGGTCTGTGGTAGTAAATACTCTCTTTTTTGGTCTGTAAAAGTCTTTATTTCACCTTAAATTTTGTGAGATAGTTTTGTATATACTCACAGCCTTTATCTTGAAACCCATCGTCTGATAGTATTATAGATATTCTAGCCTTCCTATGCTTTCTGCTTACATGGAATACTGTTTTCCTTTCACTTTAATTTAGCCTGAATTTTTACCCTATATTTCAAGCGTGAATCTGATAGTCAGTATTTAGCTGGGTCTTGATTTTTTACCTACTCTGACAATCTCTAACACTAATTGCAATTTTTAGTCGATAAATATTTACTATGTTTGTTGAAATGTCGTATTTAGGTTTACTACTTTAACATTTGCTTTTTACATTTTCTTCTCTCATTTTATTTTATTTCTTTTCACCATTTTCACCTTCTTTTTCTTTTCTTTCTTGTTTTTAGAATTTCATTTTTTTACCTCCAATAACTTTTATCATTTGTAGTATTTGCTGTAGAGATTAAAATATACATCCTTACTTTTTACAGCACATGTAGAGTTAAGATTTTAACACAACACATGAAATGTCGGACCTTGAAACTTTATGCTTGTATCTTACAGCATGTATTTCATGAATGAACCCCTTATTTACATCTCTACATATTATAAATCCCACAAGCAAGGTTAGTACTTTTGAATTAGTCAGTTATACATATTAAAAATAAGAGTAAAGATTTCTAATGAGAAATCAATGATCATCTGGATCATACCTTTCTCTGTGTAACACACTGTGTTTCTCTAGTTGTTTTTTGGATTTTCTCTGTATCATTGGTTTTTGGCAGTATGACTTAGAGTGTTTAGACAAGCTTTTATTCTAAGAATCTTAGGTTGGTAAATTAATGACTTTAACTGAATTTGGGAAAAATTTAAAGCATTGTTTTAAAAAATATCTTTCTGCTATTTCTTGCTCGATGTTGCATGACATTAGAATGTTGGCTATTGTCTCAGTTCTTCCTGAATTCTATTTATTTTTCTTCAAGCTTTTTCCTTTCTGTCCCTGAAATTAGAAAATTCATAGATATACCTTTAAATTTATTTTTAATGTCATCTTCATTCTTCTCTTTAGCCCATTTAATATGTATATTCCTTAATTTTAAATATTACATTTTTCACTTCTAGAGTTTCTTTTTCTTGCCTTATTATACTTGTTAGTACCACAACTACAATAGTGCACAGAAGTGTTGATAGCAGCACCCTTTCATTATTACCGAACTTATGGAAAAAATTTTCAAAATTTCACCATTATATGATGTTTTTATTGGATCAAAAATGCTCCTTTCTATCTAATTTTCTAAGGATTTTTATACAAATAGCAGATGTTGTTTATCAAATTATTTTTCTGCATTTATTGAGATATCACGTTTTTTGCATTTCTTTATAATTAAACTTTTAGTGTGCAGTAACTGCCAGTTCAGAGACAGAGATAAGAAATAACAAAGAGATTTCATGTCCTGTCTACCCAGTTTTCACTAATGGTAACATCTTGCAAAACTATAGTACAATATCACAACCAGAATATTGGCATCAATACAGTCAAGATACAGAGTATTTCCGTCACTACAATCATCATCCCTGTACCCTCTTTATAGCCATAATGTCTTCTGTTCTGCACCCACACCCTTTGTAACCTCAGGTAATTTTTAATCTGTTTGCCATTTCTATAATTTTGGCAATTCAAGAATGCTGTATAAATGGAATCTTGTAGTATATAATCTTCAGGTGTTGGCTCTTTTTGTCTTTAAGAATTTGAATTTTTCATAATTCTCTGGAGATTCATATAGGTTTTAGGTTTCTCAATAGTTTATTCTTTTTCTTACTTAGTAGCATCTTATGATATGGATCATTTGCTCATTGAAGGATATTCAAGTTGTTTCCAGTTTGGAGTTAACTATGAGTAAAGATGCTATAAATATTTGTGTAAGGTTTTTTGTGTGTGAATATAAATTTCTATTTCTCTGGAATAAATGATCAGGTGTGTAATTATGGGGTTCTTGAAATTTGTCAAATGTTTTTTTCTGCATCAACTGATACGATCGTGTAAATTTTCTTCTTTAGCCTATTAATATGGTGGCTTATATTGATTGATTTTCAAACATTGAACAAACTTTTCATGCTTGAAATAAACCATTTATCTACTGAGACACTATCATTTAAATAATTTATTTTGTTATTGTAGTGGATTATATTTCCAGTCTTGGAGTAAACTCAATGTAGTCACAATATGATGTCTTTTTTTTTTATTTATAGAAATATATACCCCTGTGTTTATTTTGTTAATATTTAGTTTAGAAATGTTACATCTATATTTTTGAAATTGTCCTATAATTTTCCTCTTTAAAAATGCTTCTGATCTCAGATATTGTTATAAAGGTCATGCTGACCTTATAAAACAGGCTGGGAAGTATTCCACCTATTTCTATTCTCTGGAAGAATTTGCATGTGTTTGTCATTATTTCTTCCCTATGTGTTTGGCAGAATTTACTGATGAATTCTTTTCAGCCTTGGTAATTTGTATTTTTCTAGGAATTTGTCATTATTATCTGAATTTTTAGTTTTATTGCTTTGAAATTGATCATGATAGCTTCAACATTGTCTTTTTGATACCTAAAGTGTTAGTAATGCTATTCCTTTCAGTCCTGGCTATTTCAGATATCTCTCTAGCACACACACTCTCTCTCACTCTCTCTCTTCCTCCCTCCTGTTGATCAATATTATAAGGGAATTACCCATTTTATTGGTCTTTTTGAGGTGTTTACTTTCAGTTTTTTTGATTCATTATATTGTACATACTTTTCTATTTCATTATTTTCTGCTTCGGATTATCTTTTCCTTCTACTGTTGGATTTAATTTGATGTTACTATTACAACTTCTTAAGAAGAATTCTTAGGTCATTCTTTTCAGCCTTCCTTTTTATCTAATAAACTAAGGCTAAACTTCCTCTTGGTAAACATAGCTGTTGCTCAATCTCACATTGTATTATATGTACTGATATATATAAGAGTTTTATATATATTCACATCAATATGTTTTAAATTTTCATTGGAATTTATTTTTGAAGAATATTTCTCTAGAAATATGTTATTTAGTTTCCAAACATTTGAGGATTTTAAAGATATTTTTGTTCTAGATAATTTCTAGATCAATTCCACTGTGACTTAGGGATCTACTATGTATTATTTGAATGCTACAGCATGTTCAGACTTGCTTCATTACTAACAAATAATTAGTTTTGTTAAATCATTCATGGTCACTTTAAAAAGCAAGTATTCTGTATATGTTAACTAGGACAAATCTGTAACTCTGTTGTTCAGGTTTACTAAATGCTTTTCAATCTGCTTGTTCTATCAGTTACTAAAAGAAGTTTGTTGAAATCTCTCAAATTTAAAAGTTTAATTTGATTGTAGTTTTGCCAATTTTTTCATTCTATATTTTAGTCTAGGTAATATGTTCACATACATTTATAATTATGTCCTTTTGTTTGATGGACCTTTTATTGTTATAAAATATCCCTTTCATTTCTACTTATTCTTCTTGCCTTAAAGTGTTTGACATTCATCTAACCACTTCTTTTTATTGCAAACACTGTGTAGTATCTGGCATCTATCATTTTAATTTCACCGTTTTAATGTTTATATTAAATTGTATTTCTTATAAACAATATGATATATTGGCTAGTTTAAAAATCCATTTTGATGATATTGTAACTGGAGAATTTAGTCCATTTACACTAAATGTAGTTGTTTCAATGTTTGAATTTAATCCATAATATTACTGTTTATATTTGTCCTATCTAGTCCATGTTACTTTTTTCATTTCCTTCATTTGTAATTGATTATTTTGTTATTCCAATTTGTTTTATGTTAGCTAGCCATGAATATAGATAAAATATATAGGTATAGTAAATCCACTTTTACTCTTTATTGGTTAGTGAATGTACCTTAGAAAACTTTAACTTGACTTAGCCCTCTGAAAACAGAATTCTATGTTGATAGTTATTTTCTTGTTTTCACTATTTCTGCAAAGAAGTCAGATATCAGGCTTCTTTCAGTTCCTGTGAAGGTAATAATAGCTCTGTTTTTACTTAATAGTAAGTAGAGTCATGTTCTTTTAAAATATATATAGATAGATAGATAATTTAAGGGTACAAGTAGTTTTTGGTTACATGGGTGAATTGTATAGTGGTAATATTGAGTTTTTAGTGTACTTGTCACCTGAATAGTGTACATTGTACCCAATAGGTAGTTTTCCTTCCCAATCCCTCTCTCTCCTCCCCCTTCTGAGTCCCCAGTGTCCATTGTACCACCTATATGTCCCTGTGCATGCACAGCTTAGCTCCCACTTTTAAGTGAGAACATGCAGTATTTGGTTTTCCATTCCTGTGATACTTTATTAGGTCATTGTATACGAAATGTCTGATTCTGAATCAAAGCAGTACAATTAATCAAAGTATATGCCTAAAATGTCAACACAGTTCTGCCATCTTAACGGTACCTTGTTTACATCAGCAACAAAGAAACCTGGAGAGCCAGTGGTAATGAAATAGCAAAATGCGTTTTCCACAGCTTGCTGAGAATTGAATATTTTTCCTTGCAAGAAGTGGTACAAAGCCTGAAAGAAGTGGGAGTCAGTTAATGCAAGGTTTGGTGACTATGGTAGATGACAGGGAGTTTCCAAGTCCAGCTGCTGTAGTTTGAGCAGCACTGTTTATGCAACATGTGGTTGAGTGTTTTCTTGCAAGAAGATTGGCCTGTCTCTATTGACCAATCTTGGCTGCTTAATCATAAGTATCCTCATCATTTTGCCCAGTTGCTTGCAGAAGACATCCACTGTAATTGATTGACAGGGTTTCATGAAGCTGTAGTGGATAATACCAGTGCTGGACCACCAAACAGACACCAGTAGCTTTTTTTTGATGACTATTCAGTTTTGGACTGTGTTTCGGCACTTCATCTTTATCCAATCATTGTGCTGAACACTTGTGATTGTCAAAAAGAATCCATTTTTCATTATACATAACAATATGGTGTAGAAATGGTTCATTTTTATGTCACGACAGCAAAGAAAGTCACGCTTTGAGATGATTTCTCTTCTGATGCTCATTTAATTCATGCAGAACCCATCTATCCAGCTTCTTTACCTGGCTGATTTGTTTCAAATGGCCCAATATTGCTGGGATAGTAATGTCAAAACTTGCTAATTCATGCGTAGGCTGAGATGAATTCGCTTCCACCACAGCTTTCAGCTCATCATTATCCACCTTGGTCTCAGGTCGCCAATGTGGCTCATTTTCAAGATTAAAATCACCAGAATGGAACTTCTCAAACCATCAGTATACTGTGCGTTCATTAGCCACATCCTTCTGAAACACTTTGTTGATATTTCAAGCTGTGTGTGCTGCATTATTTCCATGATGGAACTCATATTCAAAAATGACACAGATTTTTGACTTATCTGTGGTTTCACAAAAATTGCTCTTAAAAACATTTTGAAAGATAATCACAAGCTAAAATGTGCATCTGAAAGACTGAGGATTTACCTTCACAGTAAACATAAAACAAGAAGTGTCAAAGTGAAATGTCAGAGATATCAACTGTCAAATTTGGTACTTACAGAAATCGGACATTTTATACTTAATAATAATACTTAGTATAATGGCTCCCAGGTCCTTTGAAGTTGCCACAAGACATTATTTCATCCTTTTTTGTGGCTGAGTAGTAGTCCATGGTGTATGTATGCCACATTTTCTTTAACTATTTTAAAATCCTTTGGGATAAATCCAACATCAACATCTTCTTAGTAATGATGTCTTGATTATCTTTCCTCATAGAATTCATCTCATTTTTCCTGGTTTTTTGGATGTCTAGTTATTGGATTTTCTTATGCATATTATGAATGTTATGTTGGGTGTGTTGTGGATTCTGTTACACACATTTGGTTTTGTTTGTTTGTTAATTTGATTAGCCTGTAATTAAATTGGTTGGATTCAAACTATGAACTCTGCTTCTCAAATGGCAACTCAATCTCAGTAGTTATTGTGTGTTTTGGAAAATGTTCCATACTTTAGTGTTTAGAGGTTAGCCTAAGATTGGGCTGAGTTTATGCATAAAATTTGTAGTTATCCCTTCTTTGGCTCATTTCTTTCTGGGGCTGTTCTCAACAACTTACTTATAGATTTGGGACTATAATATCCCAAATCTTTGTCTTATCTTTCGGCAGGGAGTGAGTTTGCTATCAGGGTTTTAAATTCTGTACATGTAGACTTTGACCTGCATCTGGGTTAAAAGCCTTAAAAACTGGTAACTCACTCATGCCAGTTTCTTTTTCCAAATGTTAACTTCCATCTAGAATTAGCTTCCTTTGATTCATTCTCCAGGGCCTTTGGTTATTATGGGAGTTTTGCTTATATGTTTGTTTGTTTATGTTTTTAAAAATGTTTAACTTTTATATGTGTCAGTGTAAGGTCCTGTAAGAGCTACTTGTTCATATCAGAGGCAAAAATCTCTTGCCAGACTATTTTAACCCAGTTCTCTAAAGATAAAGAAAAACAAAACTAGCAGTGATGCCCATATGACCAAATAACAAATATAGTTTATGAAATATTTTCAAAATCAATGTTATGTTTGACAAAATAAAGTAAATTATCACTGAGAATAAAAGTTAAATCAAAATGACAGGAGTTAATAGTTTAATCCTTTGTAATGTATTAGCTAACACTATTTGTCTAATCATCATTGACATTTTGGCTTATTAACCTCAGATTATGCCCAGTTATGTCTTATCAACCATTTTATTTATAAGGAACAAGGACAAATGGCTTTGCTAGTTTCTCAGAATCAGTCTTTGATGCTCTTGCAATTAAATCCAGTCTAAATCCAGTACTATTGGCTTTTGCTTGTTTTGTTCTGTCTGTTTAATGATCTATACACTAACACATGAGCATTATTTTGTTTTGTTTTGTTTTTTAAAAAAAGAATGCACAGTATTTTCAGGAAATATCTATTAAGAGGTCATAAGTGTATATTTATTGGTTTGATATGAGAGTAAACAGCATGGGATATACACCAAGACGGGCCTGAAGTCAAATCCTCCCTTAGATCGTTAAATCAAACAGAGCTCTTCTCATCACAGTTCCCTTTATCATCCCACCTACTCTCCTCACTTCTTATTCCTCTTCCTAGTTTATCTTCTTTAACAGGTACTACCTCACCAGCTAATATATGACACATTTTATTATCTTCTATTCCAAAATCAACTAAAATGGTTAGTAGGGATGATGATCTCTTTTATTTATTACTATTTCTGTTGCTTCCAGAAGAAGTCTTGTCACATGGTAGAGATTCTATTTATTGAATCATAAATTCTCCCTCCTCTACTTACTAGCTATGTCATCTTGGGAAAGTTACTAAACCTACTCGAACTTCGGTTACTACAGTTCACCAATGAGAATGCTCATAGTAACTGTCACATCCTATTTTATTAAAAATGGCACGAAATCATTCTAAAGGATTTTGCACAGTGCTTGGTCTAATTTTATGTATTTTTAAATATGTATTTATTTAACATATATATTTAATATATAGAGATCATTTATATATTAAATATATATTTAAATATATTTTAAAATTTAATATATATTAATATATATATATTTCCTTTGATGGTAACTAGTTCATAGCAGCAGTCTTTGTAATGGCCTTATGCTAAAAACAACCCAAATGTCCATCTAGCGTAGAATAGATAAGTATATTTTGGCTTACTTATGTATTTATAGAGTGGAATATAATTACATAAAGGTACATCTTCACACAACAACATAGATGAAAATTTAAAACATTTAAATAAGCATTTAATTAAAGATATAAAATAAGCCTATGTTGTCTATACTATGAGAAATCATCCTACAGAGGGCAGATGTACATGGAAGGCTAGAAGGGGCCTTTACGGGATGCTGACAGTACTCTTTTTTTTCATCTGGATGCTGGCTCCACAGTTGGGTTTACTTTGCAAAAAGTCACTGAGCTTTATACATGATTTATGTTCTTTTCTGTAAACATGTTGTATTTGAATGAGACTTTCACTCGAAAAAATACTAGGAATAAACTTAAACAACCTAATTGTTCTCTCACCTAAATGACCTCTCACATCAGCATGAATCCAAAATAGTATTTGATTCGGCTTTTCTCAAGAATATCATAGAGGCGGTTTATTTTATTGTAGAACAAGCAGTTTCTTCTTCATTGTGATATTGGTATCAATCATTTTCCATGTAGTTTGCATTATATTTAAATAATCATTATTAGTTTTTTTATGGAACAGCAAGATACTTTCTAGCAACAAAATAAAGAGAAAAGACAGATGGCAGATAGTGAAATTGCAAGCAGAAAATACACAAGGAAGAAAAGTGATTGCCTTAGGAAAGTTTCTCAAATATTTAATTTCTATTTTAACATGTTAATAGATAGGGTTTCTACATATAAATCAATATTCCATTAAATATTGACACAACTAAATCACTCTCATTATTTTGTGCTACATTTTAAGAGTGTCTCTGTCACACAGTGGCTCCTCATTTAATTTTTTGTGCCAGTCGTGTATTTTTATTTTTTAATAAATCGGTTGTAATGTTCATTAGGGCAGAGATATTGTATATTGTGTGTGTGTGTGTGTGTTTAATTTCCTCATACTTTACTATGCACTTAATACTGTTCTTCAACAAAAAGTAGTGGATTCATTCTCACATACAGTAGTGTTGATTTATCTCATTTTCACTGGATTTATAAGACTTAATTTTATGTATTTCAAGATCAGTTAGGAAGTCAAGAGCTTGCAAAATAGGGGATAGGAGTGTTTAGAATTCATTTTAATGATTTCCCTTCTGCAAATACTGCTCCTGGCATGTGACCCTTATCTACCTATAATAACCATCTGTCTTAAGATTTGTATTAATAGCTGTTTTAGCCACAGATGGACAGTAGTTGAAGAGATAAGGGTAGAAAATTTCTAGTTTAGTTACTTCCTAGTGATGGAAGTGGAAGGAATGATGGATCAAGCAATCAGTTATTTGTATTGACATCTGTAAAGATCTGGCATTCGGGGCACGGTCTGATCACCTGTGGCTTTCTTAGAGACCTTTGTTTCGTTTCTGCGACTCTTCCATCCCCATTACTCTCCTTCAGTTTGTACTCGCATGTTCTCACACGTAGATTACAGCTGGCCTCCGTGACATTCGTCTGTTCTCTCTGTGTTCCACGGTGCAGATGTCCACCCAAATAACATTCCATAAACATAATTTTCATCAAGCCCCTTCTGAGTGTGAAATCCTCCAGAGACTCCTGATATCTACCAAGCCACCCTACTCGCATCCATAATTTTTTCTCATTCAAATATTTTGATTGACTATTCTCTGACAGGCATGATTTTAGACACTGTGGAAAGAGGGAATTAAGGCAGATTCTCATCCTGCTGTCAAATGTCTAAAAAAGTCTAGTGGAAAAACTTGAACTTCAGTGACCTTGATATTTTTTCTTTAGCTTCTTAATGAAACTTACTGTACAACCTGCCATCACAGTCCAATTTGAACTTAACTCATTGTGTTTCAAATACTCAGTATACTGTTTTTGACGCTTTAGCTCATGTTGTTCTGTCAGATTAAATGACCTCACAACCTCCACTCACCTGCTATGCTCACCCCATTCTTATTTGCTCTGCCTTTCAAGGTCCTTATTCTTCATAAGTCATTCCTGGAATGGACTATCCCTCCTGAGTATCCTTTATTTATGGCATTAGAGGTGCTGATGGTGACGATATTAGTTATCTATTGTTGCATAGAAAATTGCATGAAAACCTAATGACTTAAAACAGATTTATAATATTGCAGTTTCTGCAGACCAGGAATGCAAGCACAGGTTATTTTTTTATTTTTTATTTTTATTTCAGAATATTATCGGAGTACAGACATTGGTTAAATGAATTGCTTTTGTACAGTTTGAGTCAAAGCTATAAATGTGCCCATCACCCAGATAGTGTGCATTGTACCTGTTAGGTGTGAATTTACCCACGCCCTCCTCTTCCCTCACACCTGCTTGATTTCCGTTGAGTTTTACTTCCACATGTGCACAAGAGTGTTGATCGATTAGTTACGATTTAATAGTGAGTACAGATGGGTTTGTTTTTCTATTCTTGTTATACTTCACTTAGAAGAAAGGTCTACAGTTCCATCCAGGTTGTTACAAAAGGTATTATTTCACCATTTTTTATAGCTGAGTAGTGCTCCATTGTATACGTATACAACATTTTATTAATCCACTCATGTATTGATGGGCACTTGGGTTGATTCAACATCTTTGTGATTGTGACTTGTGCTTCAATAAACAATCAAGTGCAAGTATCTTTTTGATAAAATGACTTCTTTTCCTTTGGGTAGATACCCAATAGTGGGATTGCTGGATCAAATGGTAGGTCTACCTTTAGTTCTTTGCGGTATCTCCCTACTACTTTCCACAGAGGTTGTACTAGTCTGCAGTCCCACCAGCAGTGTAAGAGTGTTCCTATCTCTCCACATCCATGCCAGCATCTGTTGTTTTGGGACTTTTTGAGAAAAGCCATTCTCATTGGAATTAGGTGATATCTCATTGTGGTTTTGATTTGCATTTCCCTGATGATTAAAGACATTGAGCATTTTTTCATATGTTTATTGGCTATTAGTCTGTCTTCTTTTGAAAAGCTTCTGTTCATGTTTTTTGCTAATTTTTAATGGGGTTGTTTGATTTTTTCTTGCTGATTTGATTGAGTTCTTTGTAGATGCTGGTTATTAGCCCTTTACAGGATGTATAGCATGCAAATATTTTCTCCCACTCTATAGGCTGTCTATTCACTCTATTGATTGTTTCCTTGGCAGTGCAGAAGCTTTTTAATTTAATCAAGTCCTGTTTATTTATTTTCATTGTTGCTGTGATTGCCTTTGGGGTCTTCTTCAGAAATTCTATGCCTAAGTTGATATCTATAAGAGTTTTTCCTACCTCTTCTTCTAGAATTCTTACAGTTTCATGCCTTAGGTTTAAGTTTGTTATTCATCATGAATTAATTTTTGTGATTGGTCAGAGATGCAGTCCTGTTTTAGTATTTTACATGTGGCTATCCAATTTTCCCAGTACCATTTATTGAATAGGGTTGGATTCTTTTCCCCAATGTTATGTTTTTGTCTGTTTTGTCAAAGACAGGATGGCAATGTGAGGATGGTTTTATATCTGGGTTATATATCTGTTAAGATGCTACAATCATGCATGAAATAATTCAGTGCACTGAGATTTCTCCCAGTTTTTGGTAGCTTTTTAAAATCAGTTTTTGTAAGTGAGTTAAATAAGATGCCATTTTATGCTCCAAACTTACACACGCTGGGTTAGTAATTTACAACCTCTGTTTCTAAGTACTCTTCTGGGCCTGTGATATAATCTTGCAGCTGAAAGGTCATAGTGAATACATGCTAATGTGAAAGGCCAGGTCGCATTTTAAACACTGAACCAAATTAACTAAAATTAATAAGACAAGCCTTATCTCTACTATTATTGAATGATATTATTGTCATGTAAGTCAAAATGTCTTAATAGTGGTCATGGTCATGCCACTGATTTCCTGACATTAATCTTGACCTTTCACATAAGGCATTTGTACTCACTTGTATTAGGCTCTGGCAATTGAATATGGCTAGGGACATTGCACTTGTTGCATCATTTGGAAAGTGACACAAGATAAATTTAAGGTCTGCACCTGCTGTGAGATCTTTAGTCACCACTGACTGCTAATTTGGTTTCAATTTCACAGCTGCATTTCTATTTGTGAATATGTAAATACAAATATTTAATGAAGGAAAGGACAAGGATTATGATGAACCATGGAAGACTTTTTATTGACTATTTGTATTATTACATTTTTCTGTATCTCAGTATCCTGAACCATGAAATAGGTGGGTATGACTGGATTCTTAGATTCTTCCAGTTTTGAGGTTCTCTGGGTCTATTAAAAGATGGGAGAAAACACTGGCTACAAGCATAATTGATGGATTGGTGACAGTGATTTTATATAAAGGGTGCTTTCAAATTCCCAAGCCAATGCTAATGACTCAATAGATACATGGATAAATGATACGAATAAATGAGTCATGTAAAGATGACTAGAATTCATATCTACTAAAAATAGTAATATTGTATCATTTTTCAAATTAGCAAAATTTAAAAAAATAAATTCTAATACTAAAAATTTGACATGATCACCAATTACTGATTACAGAGTAAGCAGTAGATATCTTTTAGGAAGAAACTCAAGAACATTCAGAGCATTTTTAATGTCAAACAAAAGAAAAGAAGCTCCAACTGGGCATCAGAAAACAAAAGTGGGGCAGTTGGGAGAGTTGGTTACTAGGGTCGTCATATTCTATGCCTTAGCTCTGCTTTCATCTGTGCTGGATTTCTGTTCAGGCTGACCCTCTTTATGGACTTCATTTTTTTAATTTTTATTGTATTTTTCCTGTAGAGTTACATTTACTGTGAGTACATATTATCCGCTTGATACAGGTCTCACGGCCAAACTCGAAGCATCACTGTGTCCAGGTGATATAATATTCTGACCAGCTAGGGTCATGATTCTGCATTTGGGCCTGGGTGATGGAACTATCTGTTCAGTCATTCTCCCTTCAGGGATTTATTCAACATCTACTTACTGTGCACCAGCAATACGTCAGGCACTGTCCTGGGTGCTGAAACACAGTAATGAGCAAATTAGTCTTTCTTGTCAAGCACTTCACATACTGGTGGGTAAAGAAAGAAAACAAACAAAAATATAGCATGTTGATTGGTAATATGTGCTATGAAAAAATTATATTCCCACTACTGAGTATATATCCAAAGGGAAGAAAATCAATTTGTCAAGGAGACCACTTACTGCAGCACTATTCATAATAGCTAAGTGTCTATCAACATATCAATGGATAAAGGAAATGTAGTATATATACAAAGTGGAATACTATTCATTCTTAAAAAAAGAATGAAATCCTGTCATTCTTGGCAACATGAATGAACCTGGAGGACATTACATTAAGTGAAATAAGCCAGGCACAGAAAGATAAATACTATATGTTCTCACTCATATGTGGAAGCTTAAAAAGTGTGTGGAGAGGAGATAAAGAGAGGTTGGTTAACAGATACAAAAATAGTTAGGTAGGAGGAACAAGTTGTAGTGTTTTATAGCACTGTAGGGTGATTACAGTTAAAAATAATTTATTGTGTATTTTCAAATAGCTAGAAGAGAAGATTTTGAATGTTTCCAGCACCAAGAAATGATAAATGTTTGAGATGGTGGATATGCTAATTACTCAGATTTGACCATCACACAATGTATATATCACTCTTACTGCATAAATATATACACTTTTTAAGTGTCAATAATAATAAATATTTAGCACATTAAAAAATTAGAGAGGCTAATGGGACAGAGAGGGTTTGTTTATCTGTTTGTTTGTTTTAGATAGAATGGTTAATACAGTCCTCCCTGAAAAGAAGATACTTGAATAAAGTCCTCAATCATGTGAGGGAGCCAGCAACATGGTTATGAGGATCGGAGAGTCCCAGAAGGAGGGAATGATAAGGGCAGAGGCCTGGAGATGGGAGTGTGCTTGGCGTGTTTGGGCAACTGCAAGGAGCATGGAGGGGCATGCAACTGAAGGGGACCTAGTGGATTCCAGTGAGAGGACATGAGGTATGGCGACGAAGTTTAGCTACTAATTCTTGCAGGCTATTTTAAGGGATTTAAAGTTCATTCTTAGTGAACTGGAGTATCTTGGGGCAGAGACTGTTATAGGTTATGCTTTTAGACTGAGGATGGAATAAAAGTTGTTTCCAAAATGAAAATTTAAGTACTAGAAGAGGTTAACATTGGAAAGGAAAATTAAAGCCAATGAAAGTCCCAACTTTCAGTCGACTGATAAATGTGAACTTATTCTAACCACATGTGACGTGAAAAATATGGTAATTGCAGTCTAATTTTACAGAATCAGGAAAAATATTGACACATAGGAAAGCGGATTAGTTAAATTAATTATGCAGTCTGTAGCTATATTTTCTATTTGTTTGAATTTAGCAAGTTTTCTAGAGTTTTCTGATATCTATAATAATTCAGTTGTTCTGAAGTTTATAAAGCTACCCCCTAGAATTATATCATTTTGGAAGACTCTATATAAATTGGACTATCACAAATACATTTTTTGTCTGGTCAGAATTCTTTCCCATCTCCCTTTAGGAATACTGCCTCCATTCCATGTAATTTGGGTAGAAATTTCAATCAAGGTGCTATGCCATAATCTCCCATCTCTTCTACCCCTACCACTACAGGCATGTGTGCATCGTGTAGACTAGGCCACACAGAGTACCGTATCTTCCTGGATATTTTTAGAGATAGACATAAGCCCAAGTGAGTCTCCCTGTCTTCAAATTTCTATTTGAGATGAAAAAGGCTAACTTTTGTATTTTAAGTTTTTAGAACATTGTCTTGAAACTGTTAAAATGGAGAAATGCAGTCTATATGGCAAAATAGCAAATAATTAGACCAATACATGAAGGATTCAGGACTGAGAAATTAAGAAAGAGAGAGAACAGGTAACATGATATCATTTGATGCCCTAGATCTAACTGAACCTGGAAATACTCTGCCCTAGGATTTCTGGTTATTTGAAGCAACACTTTTCCTTTCTTATGGTTTAACTTGGGTGAGCTTCAATCTCTGACTTTCAACAGAAAGAGTTTAAAATGATACACAGCAATAAAAGACAAACTGAAGAATTTATCGGGAGGTAGTTTCCCAAACTGGAAAGGAATGCATTGTTTACTCTTAAGAGAAAAGTCCACTGAACAGCAGAACTTTTCTGAGAGTAACAGTGCTTTTTTCAACCAGGGTCTATGTTTATTATTATTATATTCTGATAATTATTGGTAAATAGTCTGAACTATACCCAAGTATAGAGATATTAATAAGCAAACCCTTTATCTGAGGGTTTGGGGAAAGAAATGGGACTGATGGATTACTCCATTAGAGTGTAAGTTATCAAGGGTTGATGACAGCTTGGGGGCTGGATAGCAAATAGTGACCATGATAATTTGAGAGGAAGATGAGTAACAACTAAATTGTCAAGAATGGGCAGATGAATCACGGACATCCCATCAAGATTCTTTAGGACTTTACCAAGGAGGAGCAAATGGGTTATTTCTTGTCAGTAATAGGGTTTTGTGGGGTCTCATGCCAGAAATATAAACGAATAGCTAAGCTGAAGAATGGGAGGATTATGTGATAAGAGAAGTTGAGAGAGAGAAAATGATATCAGGAAGACAATTCTATTTAAAATTCCATTTAAAAAATAAAAATAAGGATGTATGATGGAAGAAAAATATAAAATATATATCTATATAGAAAATCATAATGGAACAGCTGAAATAATAGAAATGGTTGGGTTAGAAGGAGGGGAGAGAGAGAAAAAGAGAGAAAATACAAAACAAAGGTTGTTCTAATAGAGTCAAATTTACACATTTTAAAAAATGTTTGAATATTTGGGAAGCTCATTATATTATTCCCTCTTCCTATATGATTTCTAGGTATAATTATGGTCTGCTCCATACCAGCAGTTAAAACAAAGAAAGCAACAGCAAAACATTTCAAATTAACATTTTTTAGAATGAGTTTTCTTTTTGCTTCAAGCATTGTTTTATAAACTAGAAATTCCTTGAAAACTAGATATCTAAAGTCCACTGTAAAAAAGGGTTTGGTAATCTTGTCCACAGGCATTGATTGAATAAATCAATTTTGTATAATTATTTTTTCAACTCTGGATTTTGATCTACTAAAACATTTTGGTTTTTACACATTAAAACTGCTTTTTAAAAATCTTCATCAGATTTATGTTTACCAATGTTTCACATACTATTTTAAATGTTAAATTCTGATATTTTGTCGTCATAGGAACTTTAATTTGAAATACTAGACAACTTGTATTAATAGGTACAGGACACATAATTATCAATATTAAACTGCCTAAGCATTATATTGTAATGATTTATGGCACATAGATAAATGCCATTTGTGCAGGAGGGGAAATTAGGTTATAAATTTTGTGCATTACTCTGTTTATCTTTGTATCACAATTGCCTGTATGAAAGTCTATAGGAGGTTCTCAATTTTTTGCTTTAATGACTAGATGATTATAGTCCAATATTTTATACTTATGGAAACTGAGGCCCAGTAAGTATAATAATTAGCCCAATATAATACTCCTTAGTAGCAAAGTCATGATGAGATTTCAAACTTACTGATTCTCAATCCAATTCTCCTTTCACAATGTCTCTTCTCACTTGGATTAAGAAGAAAAAAGAAAACACCTAATGTATCCAAGTTCCAAGTTCATGTTTCTTTAACACCAAAATATCTATTTTAATTAAGAAAAATTCTAAGACCATTTTGATTTTTTATCTATATTATACCAAAACATTCAGATATTTTCAAATGCTAATTGAATGGATTACACATGGAAGAAAATCAGAATTAAATGTTTAATAACCTCTTATGATCTATTTCAATTAGCTAATTTAGCAATGAACATAATCTCAAAGGACTAGTTAATTAAAGTTTTGTAGAAAATCCTATTATCATTACTTAATACCTGTCATAATTTAGCACTTCCCTTAAACTTCTTTAACAATGTTTGTATTCTAATAAGTTTCTAAGACTTAAGTGGATATTTTGCAATGTTTAATTCTTTTTCACCAGGATTTTAAGTGGCTTGAAGAGTCTGTCTTTACTGTTCTTCCTAAACATTTGAAATCACTGCAATGATTTCTGTGCTGAATAAAAGGTTCCTATCTGCAGTTAGATAAATGTTACTACTCCACAAAGTAAATTTTTAAATGTTTGGTTTTAGTGCATGTCTTTTTCATGACTGTTTGTCATACTTGGAAATGTGGACGGCCCCATAAGCCTTGGTGACTGAGGCTGTTATTCTTAACACAGAGTTAGAATGTTGTAAACATGAAATTTTATACAATAATGGGGTTGGAATTGGAACCAAGTGAGGGTGGAAGCTTACCAGTTGTCTTGAATTAATACCTTGCCTTAAGTAGAATGCAGAAGTTCCAATTCCAAGAATTTTATAAAGTAGGAAGAAAGGAAAGTATATGTGAAAATAAATATCAACTGCCATAAACCAGAGCCTACCAAGCAAAAAGCGTAACATCAAAGCTGAGTCTGATTGGATTGGCAAGTTTACAATCTGCCTCCGTATTAAATAACAGGCTCAGCTTGTGACCTCACCCAACTCAGTGCTGAACTTTATGGCTTGACCTTTGAGGATCCTCACTTGTTGTGATTTATTCTTCTTCAGTTATAGACTTGTGAGTATGGAAGGACCTCACAAGAGAAAGTAGTTCATTTCTCTGTTTTCCCACGGAGTTGCATCTGAACAAACTGAGCACAGGGAACATCTAGCGTGTTCTATTTCTTTAAGGTATTGGAATTGTTTCCCAAAACACTTGGAGTTTGTAAAGTGAGGCTCATTTCCAACAAAATTCCCATTCAAATTAATTTATTTTTCTATTATTATATCATTATTTGGCTGTTGATTGACATTAAGAGCAATTGATTACTATGCTCCTGTGGCACTTGGCACTTTGCAAACACTTAAGGAAAAGCAGTTTTCAGATTGTTTTATTCTAATAGACCACTACAGATGTATTAGTTGTCTCTTGCAGTTGTAACAAATTATCACAAATTTACTAGCTTAAAACACAAAATTTATTATCTTACGGTTCTGTTGAGTTAGAAATTTGACATGGGTCTCTGTTGACTGAAATGTTGGCAGGGCTGCACTTCTTTCTGGAGCCTCTAGAAATGAATCCATTCCCTTGCCTTTTCAGCTTCCAAAGGCCATCACATTCCTTGGTTTACAGGTCCCTTCTTCAATCTTCAAAGCCACCAGTGGCAAGTTGAGTCTTTCTCACATCAGATCATTCTGAGGCTAACTCTCACACGCCTCCCTTTTCCACATTTAAGGATCCATTAGGACCATCTGGAAAATCCTTATTTTAAGGTCAGCCGATTAGCAGCCTTAATTTCATGTTTGATCTTAACTCCCCTTCACCATGTTAAAATAATACAGTCACAGGTCCTGAAGTTTAGGATGTGGACACCTTTTCTTGGGGGGGAGGCATTATTCTGCCTACAACAGATGATTCTAAAAATGTTTGTTCCTGATCTATCCTTGTAGCGTTGCAGTTAAACATGCATGTAAACACACACATGCAAAGCCATAACATTAAGGAAAGAAACACAGCAGAGTAAAAATATTCCCCATGCTTTTATTTAGCCAATTTCAGAATGTCAGTATTCTTAGCTGACAGAAGTTGATGAAGAGGAGGAACATAAGACCAAGAATAGAAGGCAGGGAGAATGTCACTGTGATGCTCATGATGTGGTCTCAATGACGTCATCACCTAGGAACCTTCCAGTGAACAAGCTGTAACAGAATATTAAGAGATTCAACCAATTATGTTTTCTTCTTCAGGAAAAGTAATCCAAACTGACAAAAAATGTTGGTATTCAAAATTCATCTCTCTTATGACCTTTGTAACTTCCCTATAGTTCCCATAAGTGTAAAGCCTTCTGAATGAAGAAAATCTCTACCATAACTCTTCTCTTAAAAATATTTCATTCTCAGAAAAAGAAAATTTATTTCTCAAAATGTGCTATTTTTAAATCCACTAAAACATAGCAACATTAACACAAGAAATTTAACTCTAGGTCTCCAAGGACTGCTGGCATGGGGTGGGTTTTCTTTGGCTGTATTTGTCATTTTCCTGCCCTCCAGAAATAAGACACCCAAACACAAATACCTTCAGGCTTTCTCTTCATATCCCTTTGACAGCACAATACACTGTGAATGAGAGACACTGGCTGCTATAGAATATTGACATAGTAAAGGAAACTGCTCAAAAATGTCTGTTTATGTGGATTAGGAGATCCTTTTTCTAAAGAAAAGGTAGTTGCCAATGCAATATTTGAGGTACTAACATCCCAGCACCATTATTTTATATTCCAAATTGTTGTATAGAGATGAAGTCTTCTATATTTGACTAACTTTGGTCATGTTGTTCCCTTTTATTATTTAGTTTTGCCTCAGTTTCTCATAAACTTTTTTCAGTTAAATTTAATATCATATCAAAACACAAATACTTTTACCTTAGACTCTACATGGAAATATCATAAAGCAAAAAGTGCTGCAGAAAGTTATGTTCTTTTGTATATCCTGAGTTACACTGAAATAACAAACAATCAAAAAAATCTTAGTGGCTTAAAACCACCGAGGTTTATTTTGGAGTCGTGCTGGGTCCTCACGCATCCAGGTGACTCTCAGGCAGTTTTGCTCCAAGCAGAGATTTGTTGACCCATGATCTTTCAAATCCATAGTCCACCATTAGAGTATGAGTCTTCTTCCGTGATTATAGAACAAAACAGTGCTTAGAGATTCCAGACCAGAAATTAAATGCTTTAGCCAGGACGTGAGCCAGGTCACTTGTGGTCACGACTTGTTTTGAGCAGAACCAGTTGCGTAGTGATGCCTAGATGCAAAGATAACAAAACCTAATCCATCCAGGAACCTGGAAAGGGGAGAGAAATACACACGTGTGAGCATCAGACAACTCTGCCACAGCTGTCAAAGGACAAACAAAACTTATTTATCTATATTTTAGCAGTTTCTTTAAATTATATCTTCTTTTACATAAAATAGAATAGCTATGTTGAAGGCAAATTTTCAGGAAGCCCATTGAATATCATATTTTTCCTAAAAAAGTCATAAACCATTCTTATGTGCTTGGCAGAAGTGTATCTCAAGGCCATTTATAACCATCAAAGAATGTTTTGATTTAGTGAGATAAAATTATTTTTTAATTTTTATTTAATCTGTTAAAATAACTGGCAGTGACAACTATAATATATATATAATATATATGTACTATAGTACATATATAATAATCATATATATATACTACTTCATACAAATTCATAACTCTGGTAGTTGATATGTATAAAAAAGTGTATCATTTGCTGAATACAATCTTTTATAATGGCAGTAAAGAATTAGAACTTTCCAGATACGGTTCATGTTAAAATCCCAATCTGTGTATCTGTGTCATAAAAGTAATTTACGTATTTTTTATTCAAAACATATCTTAGACTTAAAATTATTCATATAAAGCAAACTAAATTGTCCTGGATGGAGGGCCTCAAACATCATCATTAAATTATTTTATAGTGCAAATTTTTTTTACAATATTAAAGTTATATACTTCATACAAGAAGGTCAACTAAAATGATGAATTTTGTTTTGTTCCCAGGGATAGTTGCAATCCACTCTATGCTCTATGAAATACATACATGTCACACATTCAGTATTGTTCGGAACCACAAGTCATTTATGGCTTGAGTTCTTCTGGTTTTTAAATATCCCATGTAATTTATTCTCTTTTCCTCTGAGATGCATTTCCTCCAAATTTTTTTTTTAATTATTGTCATTCTTTTACATTTCATCTCCTTGGGTCTGTCTTCTGGGTCTGTATTCTGTGTGTGGAATACTGGGCTTAGTCCCTCTGTCTTCATTTCAATCTGCTGTTAGTACATTCATCAAATGAACCTGGGCATCTGGGAGCAGTTTCCTGGGGAACAGAAAGGGCGACCCCTCTCTTGGCTGTGCTTCTACCCTCATAACTTACCTGAGCACTTAACATTATTTTCTTTGTGTCTCCTCCAGTGTCTACCTTTTCCAGGCTCAGCCCATGGCTCATGTTTGTAGAATAAATAGGGTTAAACTTATGCTGTCCAGCTGGCCCCCATTGCTCTTGCTACTCTCATCTACCTGATTATTGCTCCTCCTTGGTTATATCACATTATGTGTTTCCTAATACCAGATAGAGGCTGGGGCTATAAAAACACCATCAGATTTCTACCACTAGGCTTATATCTTTCCATCTGATTAAAACAGCTATAGCAACGAAATTATACTTAAAAACCACAGAAGCCTTGTTCCCTGTACCATGCATTTTTTTTGGGGGGGGGGATAAATATTTTCAATCATCCTCACCATAAAAAAATGAAGACTTAGGATAACAAAATACTTATTTGTCTCCTTAAGTGCTTGTCTGTAATTTAGTTTAATGATGCTACACTTTCTTGTGGTCTCTCAAAGCCTCGAGGACCATTTGTATTGATTTAGCCATTTGGTTTGTTTCAGTAACAAATAACCACATAAAACGCAGACTAGAAAAAGGAACTTTCCTGAAGTGGAAATTCGCATTTATAAGTGTAATAGAACTTTTGGTTCTGGGTGACATATAGGAAGTCATTCTAATTTTGTATATATAGATTTTGATGAACATGCTAAAGGAAGGCAAACTTAACTTTTATGATTGCTCGTTTTACATTCTGAGGATCCCTCTACACACACTCAATCAACGGTACTAAAGCTCGTTGAGTTATTTTGTCCTAGCAATACATGTCTGTTCAAAGTCTTATATTATTTCTGGTTAATACATAAGAGACTAGAGAGAAAGAAGAATCAAGAAACACAGAAAATAAGTTGATGAAAGGAAACAAGAAATCAACTAATTGAAATAACCCTTGTATTGTACCACATGGTTTCTGGTATAAAGGCTATTGAAAAAAAAGCCAATTATTTTCTTATTTTAATAAAAATAAAGTGATGGTTTTATTTGTTGGTGCTGATTATATTTATTAAAATTATTACATCTTTCTTCACATGTACCATCCTTAGCTTAGTTGACTATGTAACTCAAATCCATAAGAACTGGAATTTGAAATCACAGAAATCCTGTCATTTAAGGTGCTCAAGCACTTCACTGCAACTTATTATCCATGATAGGTTTTTCATTATATTTTTAAAAGACTGAGATACTAAAGCTTTCATTTGGATCCAGGTATGTAGTTGAAAAATGAATCCAGCTATCAATCTCGAATAATCCCCATAAGACTATTCCACTGCAAGGAGAGGATGGGGTCAGAAAATTGTATTCTGTGAAAATGTGTGTATATTATATGTGGAAATGGCATGCATGCATAAGAAAAAAGTCATCTCGTGCTTATTAGCAAACAGCCAAAGAAACATCTGGGATCATTTCAAATCCATAGGACCATTAACTGTGATTTGAATTAGCATGTTGAATTCAACAATCATTTATGATATGCTTGTTATGTACCAAGAACTGTGCCTGGGACACTGAAGTGAATAAAACATGGAACCTTCACTTAGTGTGTCCAAAGTCCATTGAGAGGGACCGACAATGGGGACCATACTTTTTTGCCTGTGTGGGAACTGACGGAGCTTACCTTCAGTTTAGCGGATCAGTGTTCCGTGTGTTTCACCAACACAGCCACCTGGTTTCCTTTGCCATCAGTAAGATGCCTTAAAGGAGCGCATGATGCAGATTTTGGATACTTTCCCAAAAGTCAGTTTCTAAAAGGTTTTTCACATTGGCAGCAAACTTGGATACACATACAAGCAAGATTACTCTGCAGTAAATATAGTTCATTTTGATGTGTATATTCTGTTAAATTGATTTTTAAAACTTATCAGTAATTGCTGGAAGCAGTATACTCCCTCCCCCCAAAAAAGAAAAGAAAATTAAAATTTAATAAGTAGATCTTGGTCATAAATTTTTATTCCAATAATGGTTATCATGCAATGCTGAAAATATTTCTTAATATTTTCCTTATTTATTGCCAAGAAAAGTACTTTGTCTTCTTCTTTTTGTTTTTTAGGGATAATCTAAGTATAATTAGCTCATTAAAATAGCTCAAAAAAAGTTGGTAGAATTCCTCAAGTCAGACACCAGAAGGAAATGCAGGGGAGTCTAATCTAACCCACAGTTAGGGTCTAAAGCCAGAGTACCGGGCAAACATCAGATAGAATCAAATCCCCTTGAAAATTATTCAGGATGATTCCATGTTTCAGAATGTCATAAGGTATCTATAATTCCAATACAACTTGTTTGTATTACTGTGTATAAATTTAAAGTTTCTTTTGTTTTATATTTTTATTCAGAAGTAGAGTACATAGATGTGTCTTTAGAAGAGAAGAAATTAAGTAGTTGGCTTACAGTTTAGTGTCTTGGTGTATGGAAAATACATATTTTTAAATATTCAAATCGGGCTAAGACTGGCACACAGAAGGAAACCAGCTCAAAACACAGGCTCCAATCCCCATGGAAATCTCTCATTTTCCCTTTCTTCCCTTTAGTCTCGGAGGAGGACATTTATCCACTTCTGTTTAAAATAATCCTTGTCACTTCTTCTCAGACCTTGTTTGAGTCACTCATCACTCTCTGTTGCTGTATTATATTTTACCTTTGTTGTCTACTGAATCCTCCCTTGAAGTCTGTGAATGTATTACTCTTCCAGAAAAGTTTATTTCTTGGTTTAAGACTTTCTTTATTATAAGAAAAAAAAAATCTATAAAGAAAAATTCTCAGAGACAAGCTGCTTCATCATTTATATCACAAAGAAAAGAAATGTCAATCCAAGATTCTCTATCCAGCAAAAATATCCTTCAAAAATAAAAAAAAAATCAAGATATTCTTAGGTGAAGAAAAAACTAAGAACCTTTGCCAGCAAATCAATCCTTACTAAATGGCTGAAGAAAGTTCTCTAAACAGAACGTAAATGAAATAAATGATAACAAATCATACTTGGAACTTCAAAAAGAAAAGAACAACATGGGGTTGTGTAAAAATGGGGGTTATAGTGTATCTTTCTCACTAGTTTCTCAAATCATATTTAATGTTCGGAGCCAAAAAATTCACCATCTAAAGCAGTACTCAGTGCACACAAAGGAAATACTTAGGACAACTATATTTTAAAATGTAGAGAGGGCAAAGGACCTAAATGAAAGTAAGTTTGCTACACTTGAGGCGAGAAGGTGTCAATGCCAATAGCCTATGACAGGTTGCCCACGTATATTGTAATTTCTGGAAGAATCACCAAGAAAACTATACAAAGCATCATACTTTAAAAAGCTATAAACTAATGAGAAGAAATCCTAAAATATGTTCAAGAAACTAACAGGAAGGCAAGAAAAGGGAAACAAAGAAATTAGAAACAGAGGAAACAAAGAGAAAACAAATAATAAAATGGCAGACCTAAGCTTTGATATATCAAAAATTTCCTTAAATGTAAATGGTTTAAATACTTCAGTTAAAATATAAAGTAGATTTCAGATCAAAGAAAATGGTTAGAGACAAAGAGGCACATTACATAATGATAAAAAAAGGTTGAGTCCACTCGGAAGATGGGAGGATCCTAAATATTTCTACATCAAAGAACAGTGTAGCCTGGCAAGCAAAATCATTGCTACCAAAAAGGAAAAAAATAATAATTCATTATAGAAATTGTTAATAAGATTGTATAATATGTCCTGAACAATCAAGAATGTTAATATGGCAGCTAGCGCTATGTCTAAATGGAGGAGGCTTGAATCACCATCGGGGTGCTTTTCAAAAGTGGAAATATTTCACCCAAGAGCAATAGACCTTCAGTGGAATTGCTGAGTGGAGCTGTGGAATCCACACTCTGAACAGCCTTACAGACAATCCTCTCCTCACCCTACGGTTTGAATTCTAAGAGTTAAGTGTCGTGCTTTTGGCTTGTTACAGCACAGGACTTACAATCCACAAAAGAATATTTGATACTAAAGGAAAAATCAGTGTATGTTGGCTGAGGTAGAGAGAGGGTAAGGCCTTGTTTGGGTTCTGGCTGAAACTGAGAATTTTTTGGTCATAACTGATGCATTTATGGCCAGAGTGTAGGACAGAGAAAAGTAGGGGAGTGGAGAAAGGCAGGAGGAGAAGAGAAACATCATACCAGGAGCCTCCGGGACAGATCAAAGGATGCTTTATGGGGAGACCACCCCTAAGCTGAGGAGGAGCGATCAGGGAGAAGCAAGTGCCCCAGTGCTTTGTTTCCAACCCTGTCTGTGATCAAGCATGGCAGTAATGCAGATGGTGCAGAATGGCTGTGACTCAGGACAGCAGGAGAGCAGAGTGGCTTTCACCTGTGAGGCTGGCAGTTTTGCATGTCCTAGGAAATATTTTCTTTGCTTTGAGTGTCACAGAGTCACAAGAGAAAGAAGTGGTGGAAAAAAAAGGACCACCTTTGGCAGAGAAATTCTGCCCAAATGGGCAGTCATCTGTCCATTTTCTGTACTATAAGAAGATAGTATTATTCCCTAAATTATATAGGGTTGGTTTGTGGGATCTAAAGTTTCATTTGATATAAGTGGGGTTAGGACCAGTGAAATTTGGGTAAATTGTTAATGTGAGCTGTCTATTGCCAGAGACAATCACCTAGTCATCAAATGACTGAAAAACAAATTCTAAACCAAATGAAAGTGATTTGTGTACTGACAACGTACCTTGTAGAACTCTGTACTATAGTTTGAAGAATTGCACTTTCCAAAATGCTACAAATTAAGCCTGCTATGTGTCATGGAAGGTCAATCTTTCTTAATAAATATGCAAAAGAAACTCTGTATTTTTAAAGTATGCAAATATACTGAGGCAGTGTCGTTTGCTTGGCTGTTTTATAAAATATTCTGAAGTTAAAAAAAACACTGAAAATAATTATAAAAATATTATGTTCTTCAAGCTATTTTTACAGTCTCATTGAGCAAAAACAGTAAATTTAATAAAAGTCCCAAGAATAAGGACCCTTGTCTCCAAAGTGGGGTAAAAGGGAAATTGATCAGCCCTCTGTAGCTCTACTCAGTTTGGGTGTTATTGTTATGACTTGCAATGATCCAACTTGTGTTCAGTGGCATAAAGTGCACATTCCAGGAGTGACATCTGAAATGACAGAGTGACAGTCTTCTGTATAAACTGCAGAAGACAACGAGATACCAAGAGATGGAATTAAGATATTTTTTATCATTCTTCCCCAAGTAGCCTTGACTGTCAGGCAACCATCAGAATGTGTGCCTTTTTATTGCTCTATGTAGAATTAAGAAGCAATTGTAGTACCACTAGAACTAACATTGAGGAGTATTTAGGGTGAAAAGTAGAGAAAAGAGATTCTTAATGTTGGAATGTCTTGTATGTCTTAGTCTATTTGGTCTCCTATAGATAGAAAAGTATTTAATATCATAAACTGGCTTACAAACAAAACACAATGTTTCTCACAGTCCTGGAAGCCAGGAAGTATAAGATCAAGCAACTGGCAGATCTGTTGTCTGATGAGACCCATTCCTCACAGACAACACCTTCTTGCAGCATCTTTACATGGTGGGAAGGGAAAACAAGCTCTCTTGGATCTCTTTTACAAAAATACTAATCCCATTCATGAAAGCTCTGCCCTTATGCCCTAATCACCTCCTGAAAGGCCCACATCCTAATACTATTGAGGATAAGGTTAAAGATAAGGATTTCAACGTTTGAAATTTGAGGGGGCATGTGAATAAAGACCCCAAGAATGATGACCTTCCTCCCTGAAATCCAATCACAGCATGACCTAAACAAGCTCTGAAAGTTCTATGAAAGTTCTCTGAAAGTTCTACCTTTGGAAGACACATTTAGCATCTGAAAATGTTACCCCAAGATCATCTGTCTGAAGGGTAAAAACACAATTTAAAAACAGAATTATTCAGGGTAATGCCTTTTAAATTCTTAAAAGACCTCCAAAGCTCAGAAGCATAATTCCATAACTCATGACAGCTTACTTCTCATTTCGCCAATGCTTAAGTTGGATAGAATTCCTGGGCAGCTTGTCTTGAGCCAATGATTCAGAGACCTGGACTCTTTTCACCATCTTGAAGTCTTTTGTTTCCAGCCACATAGTTTGGGAGAAAACAGCATGGAAGATTGTGCAGGATGTTTTATGACCAGGCCTGGACTAAAAGAAACAATCGCTATCTCTTCTCATATTCCAGGGGCCAGATGCAAGAGGGCTGGGAAATGTGCCATTGTGTACACACACGGGAAATGAAATGTTTTTGTAAATATGTAGCATTGTTTGTGCTCACCCTTTTTCTTTTTTAGTGGTGATAGGTAGCTGACTTCAGGTATGCTTTAATCAGGGTATGGTATCTGTGGTGGGTGTTCTCTTGATGAAAGAGGGATAACCAAGAGGATAAAACTGCAGCAGATGTGGAAACAAGCCAAGTGCTCATCAATACATGAGTGGATTAATAAAATGTGGTGTATGTATACCATGGAGTACTATTCAGCCATAAGAAAAAATGGTGAACTAATACCTCTTGTATTAACCTGGATGGAACTGGAGACTATTCTTCTAAGTGAAGTATCAAAAGAATGGAAAAACAAACACCACATGTACTTACCAGTAAATTGAAACTAATCAATCAACACTTACGTGCACACATGGGAATAACATTCATTGGAAATCAAGCAGGTGGGAGGGGGAAGGTGGGGATGGGTAAATTCTCATCTAATGGGTACAGTGCACACTATCTGGATGATGGGCACACTTATAACTTTGATTCAAATGGTACAAAAGCAATTTATGTAACAAAAACATTTGTACTCCCATAATATTCTGCAATTAAAAAAAAATAATAACTACAGCAGATGAGATAAGACTCTCCAACGATTTAAGACAAGAATGGGATGACTTTGCTTTTATGACATAAGGAGGTGATACTGCTGAAATGTTTGAAGAGAGAGAAGATGAGGAAGATTATTAGGATTCTAAAATAATCCCAGGAAAAGTGGCAGGTCAAGTAGGAGACCCTTTTAGAGATTTTTCCATTTCTCCACTGATCAGGGTTTGTCCCACATGGAATTCTGAGCATCTTTACAAATGTCTTTTGACATTTTCTTAGGACAAATGACAATGTTCCAATCTGTAGGGGCATCCATCTTCAAAACAGAGGTCTTGCTAATAGCCACACAGGTAAACTTGAGTTATAGTGATGTTTAGTGCAAAAAACATCCCATTTTTACCACATTGTATTATCATGTTACCTTGAAACCAGGCTAAATTTAGCAGAGAGAGGAAAGAGAGAAATCTGAATATCTGAGGTCTGAGATCTCTTCCTTTTTCCTAAGGACACCCAACCTATCTCTTTAATGCTCCATTTTGATGACCTCATTTAACCTTATTATCTAGCTATAAACTTTATCTCTAAATAGTCACATAGGATTTTAGGGATTCAACATGACACAATTCAGTCCATGGACAGAAGGCATCACGTTTTTCTTGCTCTCTGCTGCATTCTCGGTATCTTGCATAGAGCCTGGCACTAAGAAGAAAAGCATAGCTGTTGAATAATAAAGATATATCCTTTGAAAATGAAATGGGCTTATATTTAGGTATCAAACAATTCTTCAGTATGAAATACAGTCCCATAGAAGTTGGGACAGTGGTTAGAGACAATCGAATTCTAACAGTGATTTTTAAGATACTGACCAGATGCTACCTAACCTGTTTCCTTTTCATGATTTCAGAAATCATAGACCATTTACTGAAGTTGAGCTTACGTATTGGCGGTGGGCGACAAACACAATGATATTAAACTAATATGATTAAAGAGATGGGCTCAACTTCATAAATGACTGTTGGGGAGGTTGTGCAATTTGCCAGTTTTCTGGACTCTGGCCACATAATTATTATAGTCTGTATTTTCTAGGTTTGTATTCCAAAGTTGTCTCGAACTATGAATTTAATGACAGATAGCTTGATAAAAACAGTTGTGAAAACATGAGTAAAGAGGAAAAATATCTTCCACCAGAAGAGACATGACATCAGAGGAATGTATTAACAAAAGCAAACTAGAAGACTTTTTCTTAAAACATGTGTATATGTAACTCGGTAAGCCAAGCAAATATACACACAAGTACACTCAGAATCACATATACAGGAAAGGTGAAAAGAGAAAATGAAATGGGCTTATATTTAGGTATCAAAACCATGGTGTATGCAAATAATTTATTGTATCTGGGGTCTATATTTTAGAGACAAATCTCCAAATTCTTTAGCAAAGTGTTCATTTTCCATAGACATATACTTCATTCTGTTCTGTGTAGCATCTCTCACACCAAATTACAAATCAAAGGAAACTTACTTGTTAAAAAAATTTTAGTTGGCACATGATAATTAAACATATTTATGGAATACAGTGATATTTCAATATGTGTGCATAATATGTAATGATCAAATCAGAGTAAGTAGCATATCCATCACCTGAAACATTTATCATTTCTTTGTGTTGAAAATATTCAAAATCTTCTCTTGCAGGTTTTGTACCATATACATAAATTGTTATTGACTATATTCACCCTGCAGTGCAATAGAACACTAGAACTCATTCCTCCAATCCGGCTATAATTTTGCATCCCTTAACCTCTCCCTATGCTCCTCTCCCCTGCCCTTCCCAGACTCTAATAACCATAATTCTACCCTCTACTTCTATGAGCTATTTTTTTTTTGGCTCCCACATATGAGTGATAACATGAGTATTTGTCTTTCTGTGCCTGACTTATTTTAGTTAACATAGCGTCATCCAGGTTCATCCATGTTGAAAGCTAACTTACTTTTTAAAAATACAGATAAAACGTTTGATAGGACTATAGCATACTTTCAGAGTATAATGGTTTATAGGATCAAAGTGTTGTTTCCATAAATTTAATACTATGAATAAGGTATTCTATCAGAAAGAAAATCATTCACAGAGAATTGAACTGCTTAAAACTTATCATAATCAAGAGTAAGAAAACCGGCCGGGCGCGGTGGCTCACGCCTGTAATCCTAGCACTCTGGGAGGCCGAGACGGGTGGATAGCTCAAGGTCAGCAGTTCAAGACCAGCCTGAGCAAGAGTGAGACCCCGTCTCTACTACAAATAGAAAGAAATTAATTGGACAACTAAAAATATATGTAAAAAAAAAAAATTAGCCGGGCATGGTGGCGCATGCCTGTAGTCCCAGCTACTCGGGAGGCTGAGGCAGTAGGATTGCTTGAGCCCAGGAGTTTGAGGTTGCTGTGAGCTAGGCTGATGCCACAGCACTCTACAGCCTGGGCAACAGAGTGAGACTCTGTCTCAAAAAAAAAAAAAAAGAGTAAGAAAACCAATAAAACACTGAAGTACACTTTTTTTGGCAGTCAAATTACATCACCTTCTTGCCACATTTTCCAAGTGATCAAAGGAGCTTTGAAGCAGCTTTGAAACAATGATCACATCCCTTACGACCACAGGGTTAAGTTCCTGGACCTGCAATATAGAGTATAGATCATGTAGGGTAAAAATAAATACTGCGGGTCTTAATTCTATACAAAAAATCAAAATAAATAGTTTTAACTAAATAAACAAGATTAGTATTTTGCTGTTAGAAGTGCAGAGATATGTAAGCTTTTAGAGGTATTAAAGAAATAAATGCCTTTTCTCTGCTTTTGAAGCACCCCCCAACCCCAAACCAGGTCTATGTTTAGTCTACTGGACCTAAGCTAGAAAAGTTGCCTTCATGGGGCTTATGTTTAGATTGCAATCAGCTCACAAAGAATGACAAAATCTCGATATTGTTGTTTTTGTTAAATATCCTAAAATGTTTTCAGTAGAATAAATATTCAGTATGTTTTTGCAGATTAAATTGAATTATATTTTAAACTTATTTTCTTTACTCATACAATGATTAGGAACTCTGTTCAGATGACCTCGTAGGTTAGTATACTTATAGTTCAAGTTCGTACAAGAATATTAGTACTAACTCCATGTTCTACGGGAAACTGTCACCAGTCTTTAACAATCCGCATAATGTTAGTGTTTACTTTTTAATGAGGCAATCCGCTTTTCAATAAGAACATTCTGGGATGGGTACTAATAATTTAGATTCTCACAACTGGATTTCTTGCCTTTCAACTCATGAGCTATTGCGACAGATAGTAATGGCACAGGCAATACTTTCCAGAAAGATTTATAAATGATGATTTGTGAAGAAATTTTATAAATGAATTCTATGAATGAAGTATGTAAAAAATATGCCAAAGACTGAACAATCATGATGATGAGATATAATTTCCAAGGTCTTTCTGCTTTTTTCTTCATGGATAGTCCATATTCACTCACGAACAGTTTATCACTTTGACTGTCTTAGTTCCAAAGTCCCATAGACTGGATGGCTCAGAATCAATAGAAATTTATTTTTTGCAGCTCTGGAGATTGGAAGTGTGAGATCAGGGTGCCAGCAAGGCCAGTCCTAGAGGGGGTCCTCTTCTGAGTTGCAGACTGCTGACCTCTCATTGTATCCTCACGTGGCAGAATGACAACGAGAGAGCTCTCTGAAGCTCCTTTTATAAGTACACTAATCCCATTCATCGGGCTCCATCCTCATGACCTAATCACTTCCCCAAGTCCCCACCTCTTAATATCATTACACTGGAGGTTAGAATTTCAACATATGAATTATGGGGAAGCACAAACATTCAGTCCATTGCAACTAACTTAACTGTCAACAACTCCTTTTTTGGGAATATTGTTTTGACCAGTCCAGTTATTGAAAAATCCTCTTCAGGTAATGTAACTGATTGAAACATATTTATATTTAAATAACTCAATAATTCTATATTTAACGATACTTTTATACTTGATATCTTAGTTCTTAAGGAAGATACACTTAAAATTCTGAAAATTACCTATGCTTTCAGTCTTCAAAAGTATCCCAAATCGTTTGTATTTGAATACAAACGTCATCCTACATGATGGACCTTATAAAGAATAGATATTAACCGTGCATTTTCTCTCTCAAACTTACACAGTAAATGTCTCTTTTAGGATTATGTGTAAAGGGGCTTTGCCCAGCAGTGTAGGTGAACTCCACCCGGAGTTTGTGGCCTTACTTGGAATGAGAGGGGGGTTTGGGAGGCTGCTGGAAGAGAAAAGGATCATTTATTTGCCTGCATAAACATATATTCATTTAGTGTGTTTGTGCATAGACTACCTCTATCCCACCTCCAAAGAGGAGATCAAACACGACAGATTGCATGTTTTATAAAAACCACACACATCTAAATCCATTTTTACTAGCGGTGGGTTAAATTTACTTTGCCCTAATGTGTAACGCATTATCTGATTCATTTCAGTGACTGATCCGTGCAGTCTCCATATCAGATTTACAGGAATATAGAGGAAATACTTAGAATGAATCAATGTAAATGTGATGTTGAAGAAAAAGCGACCTTTGTGCGGAATCCAGAGTTTATGAATGTGCTTTGTTTCGTGTGAGCAGAAATACCAGTGGTACGTATAACATTAGCATAAGGAGTCACACAGCACATTAAAAGCTTTAACAGGAAGAGCGCTTGAAATAATTTAGTGCTGATAAACAGCACTGCAGGCAAGGTTTCGGCAATTTGTGATAAACCACAAAATTTTTAAAGGCTCACAGAAATCCTTCTAAATGTGCGTTACACTGGAGTCGTGGTGAGTTCATGGGGGTTCTCAGAAGAGTATTTTCAGAGCTGGACATTTTGCCATGGTTAACAAGAAAGTCGTTTCAGTAAACAGTGGGAAGTCTGCACACTTTAACAATGTTCCAATTCTGGATGGTGGCAAACCAAGACAGGTAGTAATAGCTCAGTCAAACAAGGTTATGATTCTTGATCATGGCAAACTATCACAGATAGTAATGCTCTTTAAAAACAAAAAGTAGGGAGAATTATAGCCAAAAAATAAATTCTTAAATGCTAGATAACTTGATTAACTTTTCTCAGCAATCTTGTTCTCTTGTACATTATCTTTTACTCCTCACCCTGAACAGATAAAAGACACATTTATATTTCATTACAGTTTCTGTGAAAAAGAATTATTAAAATAATTCAATTCCCTATAAAAATGAAAGATATTGGTAAATACCTTTAGAAACATTTTTGTGGTGATGGAAACTATTGAATTTTTGTATAAGGAAGCCACCATACAAAGCTGACTATAAAATTTGAACCCATGGCTACTGGGTAAGTAGTCAAGAACAATTCTTTTGAAATTTGATTACATAGCACAACTGTCTAGTATGTACAGTAGTTTAATTCTAGTTAGGATAGGACAACAACAAAAAAGGAACAATTCATGTCTCCTGGAAAGAATTAGTAAAGGTATAATAGTTTTGGATTTTGGGATTTTTTTGCTTTAAATCTTTTTTGTTTTAACTCCTTTCTTATAGGAAAGATAAGATAAAATTAACTGCACTGGGACGTTAGTGGATTTGGACCTGGCTCTTTCTTTACAGCTGTAGGCAGTCTTGGCATTCTCTCCAGAAGAAACTTTAACCATATGGAAAAATGTTCAATATATTGGAATTCTAGGAAGGCTGCTACATAGAACAGGGGAAATTCCAAATATTCAATATATTGCAATTCTAGTTGGCACCGATCCCCAAAGGGGAGAAGGGAGCAGATAAAAAAAAATCCAAATTACTATTCTTTCCAGGGATGACATAAAACAATGAGGATATCCACTCTCAGTGTATCTCTGTGAAGACATTGGAACATGGGTGCAAACCTAGAAAAATAGTGAAAGGGTCCCAAAAAGAGTAACCCTAGTTGTCAGAGGGATGTTGGGATGAACTGAACCATCCAGTGGGGTTTGTGATCAGTGTTTTGCTAAGTGACGTAAATGCTCCTGTCTCCCTTGAATCTTTAGTAAAATCCACTTTACTCCTAAATGTTTTGGTATGGGTATATTCTCGTGCTGAAAGTAAGGAGCCTATTTTCAATGTTGGTATCAAGTGAGAATGAAGGATATGTATAAGGTCTCTCATACTTGGAGGTTTTAATTTAAGATGCAATAATAAGCTCCATCTTTGATTAAATCTTCTCTTTCTACCTGAGCCGTGGTACACTTTCATTATCACCATCAAGCTATTTGTTGCTCTACTGGTGCACAAAAATTTTAAGTGTACAAAATTTTAAGCACAGTGTTTTTAACTATAAACACCATGTTCTCTTCTGGGACTACCTGACTCCAGATTGTTTGTTTCAGAGAGAAAGCAGGCCTTATGTAGTATTGTGTGAGCGTGTCTTAAAATGTCTTATAAAATCACTGGCTAATAGCCAGTGTTTCATTCAGCCTTGAGAGATATCCAATTTCATAAGAAGATAAAATGCTTCCTAGAAGCAGAAGAGATATCTATTATGGATTCTGAGCTGAGAATCTGCTTCACCTGCTCAGACAGAATTTCCTGTAGTCTGAGTTGAAATGTAGAATTGGCCATCAAACGTGTACGGGAAGCCCCATTGGACGAGACTTGCCACCAGACACCAGAGCCATTTGCAAAGCATGCAGTGGTTAGTATAGGAGGGCACTGCTGAAATCCTGCAGGACAGACAGAGGAACCATGGAGGTTCATGTCATGTTCACGGGTTTCATCTTTAGGAATAGTATATGTGGACATGTGGCTACAAATGCCTCTTTCTCTGTGGGGAGCACTTCTTTGATACATGGTTACACAGAGAGCTGCTGTGATTTCTATCAAGTTTGTGGCCACCACATCATGAGAGAGAAAAGACCTGCATGTAAGTTTATTCCTCACTTCAACAGACATGTATATACTGAGCGTCCTCCACGACACACAATGTTGTAGTTGTAGGAGATATAGCAGGGAACAAAAACAAAGCGTGGCCATCTAGAATTTTTATCTACTTCTTTTTTTGTGGGTGATGCAATAAAACAAAATGCTGAGAAAGGCATCTGGGAAAACTAGGTTGGCCGAAACTCTTTTCTGAAGTACCTTATGGAGAAGCCCAATTTTAGAAATTGAAAATTTAATAAAGAGACTCGGACTACTTCTCAGAAGCCTTATCTTAGTGAATCAAATTTGAGACAAGGAAGAGAAGGTGGTAATAATGCACTCAGGGTGTAGGACCAACCTGCTGAAGTTGAAAACTGATTCAAACCTGGAGAACAAGGATGGTTGGGATAAGACTCATTCATCTCCCACAGGTCACATTCTGACATGCCAGAGGCAGCAGGAGAATTCAAGCCCCTCACCTCTGCTCAGTTATCTCTCCAAAATGCACCTGAAGCTGTAGTTGAAGACTTTGGGCATTAACTCATGTGAAGAATGGGTAGAGAGGTGGGTTACAAACACAAGAACAAGTCCTACAAACAGAATATGTCTATCAGGCCCCAAAATGATTACAGGAAGATTACAGAAGAAACAAACTATTACCCAGAAGTCTGGGGGAGATGGGACAGTGTGGAAATAGTCATTCGTTTCTAAGGATTGTTTTGGTGACAGCGGGCTGTGACTTGATTCTGAATGTGTGAAGAGAAGTCTGCCTTGTGCCCTCCAAAATTAAAGTCTGTGTATGAGGGGAACTGAGCATTACTAGCCATTCTGCTCCCAAAACAGATAATCTCTGTGGGCACTCCACTCCCGTAAAAGAGATAGAGCCCTGGAGGAGGGGATAACATGAGCAGGTGCCCACCCATTACTGATGCTCCTGGACTGGATGGGATACAGAAAAAAGCTCTGACAATGAGGATGAAGAAAGATTAGTAGAGGATCCTGCCTCCAAATCTAGCTCCTCACAACCCAAATACATCAACAGATGAGTGGATAAACAAAATGTCGTATATGTTTACAATAGAATATTATTTAGCCTTAAAAACAAATGGAGTAGACTTCAGGCTACAAAATGAAGGCATAGAAACAGGCTGGTTTTACTCTCCCACCGCCATAGAAAATCACAGCAAATATACCTAGATTATCACCAACAATGTCCCAGAACTCAGATAGGAGGATGAGACCATTCCCAGGGCCACAGAGAAATGAACAAACTCTGAGCAGATGGTAAGACATTGTGGGAGAGTGGGTGAGTGAGAGAGGAGAGCGGTGGGCCTCTTCCTGGAGACTGCTCCTAGCTGGTGCACAGAAGTGACCGAGACCACATAGAAATATCCCACTAAACAGAAGTTAAAATAACACTAACTTAACTTCCCCTTAGCTGAATCTCCAAAACAGTATATCCAAAAAAACAGCGAATTTGGAGCAGAAAGTAACAATTGTTTCAACTAAATATGGAGAAAATAGATTACCTTTGCAAAAATTTTGTAAGCATAAGACCATATAAACACACAGGTAGGGCTTCTCCCAGAGTCCTGCATAAAGCTACACAAATGGAAGATCTTGAAGCTTATTTTTTATTCGTTTCACTGCAAACCTGACTGCAATAGGCAGGATTCTAAGATGGTCTCTCCAGGAGTCTCAGCCACTGGTATACACCCCCTCTCCCAGTTAATTAGTTCACTGGTCTAAGTACTGCTGTGAAGGGATTTTGTAGATATAATTACGCTCTTAAATCAGCGAACCTTGAGATAAAAGAGATTATCCAGGTAGGCCTGAGCTAATTGCATGGGCCCTTTAAGAGCATCGTTTTCTCTGTCCAGACACAGAAGAGAAGGTCAGAGAGATGTGCACTAGCTGATCTGGAAGAAAACAAGCAGAGGTTGTAGACCACCTATGAGGGCCACATGGCAAGGAAGTGCAGGCAGCGTCTCCTTTCTGGGAGCTGTCTCTGGCCAACAACTACAAGAAAAATGGGGATCTCAATCCCGCAGCTTCAACAAAATCAATTCTGTTGACAATCAATGAGCTTGAAATAGGACATTGAGCTCAAATGAGACATCAGCCTCCATCCACACCTTCATTTTATCGCAGTGAGATCTTAAGCAAAGAATCTAGCCACACCATGCTTAAGTTTCGGACCTACAGAAAGGGTGAGTTAAAAATTTGTGCTATTTTAAGCTACCAAGTTTGTGGTAATTTTTAAAATGTCTTTCTTGGCAGGAGTTAGGCATAGGAGGTGGGTTATACGTTGGAGAGGTCGGAAGTCATACACGCAAAACCGGCACGTGAGAGTGAGTATGCACAGCAACATGAGCTAGGGAGGGTTTTATTAATTATGAGGAAACTCGTTCTAGGGAAGACTGAAGGATCAGGCGGGAGAAAGAAGGACTGAACTCACCTTCCAATGGATGGGGGAGCAATCAGGAGTACTGGCTTCCAAAAGGCAGAGCACTGTGAGTAGCAGGACCCCGTGAGAAAGTAGAAGGGCCTCTTTTGGCACAGCTGAAGTTAAAGTCTGAGGGATATGAAAATAGTGAACAAGTTCAATAGTAATTACTCTTCAGCCTTCCTCCACAAAGTAGCTGATAAAATCTGTTTTGATTGAAGGTGACTTTGTTATAAGTGAATGCTTTGTGGTGACAGTGAAGAGGCCGGAAATTGGTGTCCAGTTGGGATGGGCGCCAGTGCAGAGGGGCATGAGGTGCCAGTGGCACCTGGGAATAATGAACGTCCTTGTCCCTAAACAAGAATGCTTTAGGCATCTGCTAACTTCAATCATGACCTCAAATGGAGAGTGTAAAGGAATTGTGAGTAAAATATTCATGACAAACACATGTACCTGTAGATGCTTGAAAAAGAGGCCGTGCTGTGAGATCAGAGGTGTCGTCGGGGAAACAAGGTGGCATTTGCTTTGATGAATTCTCCAAGGTTTGGGGTTGGAACTCTGCTTTCATCTCAGAAGCTTGATTTATTCAGCAGATGAAGAGGGGTTACCTCTCTGGGGAGGAGCAGGGGAGGGACACGCACGATAATCAAGCTCCTGGAAATATATTTATGCAAGAATGAAAATTTACAACAAAAATACAATGTCAAGGGCACTGTGTTATTCTGTTTCAGTGGCCAGCTCCGCACCCTTTCCGTAAGTATATCCACATAGGAAGTCAAATGTAAAGTGAAGGGACCTTGATAAGCTTGGAATTAATGCAAAGCAGGTCATGGTGATGTTTCCAATGTTTCCTAGCATCAGACTCTAGCAGCAATATATGGCTGGCTTCACGTCAGGGTTGCACCTGCCACTCCACCTGGAGTTATGCATTTCTATCCCAAACAGTCCTCATGCTGCATTTTCTTGGTAAATAGATACGCACTGGCAATGAGACTACCCCTCTAATATGATACCCTTCCTCATTGTCATCATGCATCTAGTGTAGTATTTATCATATTATTACATGATACGCTTACTTGGACCATAAACTTTTTGAGGCAAGCGCCAACCCTTCATCGTCTTCATAATCCCAGAAGCTAGTATAGTCTGTAACACACTTGTAGGTCATCAATAAATGATTGTGAATGAAAGCCCTAATAATGAATAATACATGGAAGAATGAATGAATGAAGTATGTGGGTTGTATTTTATATAAAAAGTCACCTTTTTTCCCGCACTCCTCATCTTTCCATTCTTGAAAGGGCTTAATGTATTTCATTTTTTTTTCTCTAATCTAACACTGAGAAAGTTAACTTCCATTCTATGAAGATTCTGCAAATGTGCTCTGTAACTTCTCATTTTAAAGGCAGCTAAACGTCCTTGTTCTATCATCTTTAAAGTGCTAAATGTTCAGTGTTAGAGAAAAGGAAAAGTCATCTTCCTTTTCAAAATAGATCCACTCCAGCTTAGCGTGTCTTGATTGTACACATACTGTTCTTGAAGCATATTTACAAAGGCACAGTTCAATTCAGAATTTATTTTTTAGGCAAGTAAAGGAAGTATCAGTCGTAATTGAGAAGCTCTCTTCCATAAGTCTTAAAGTAGCTTGAATTTAAAAGTTAAAAAGTAGCAATTAGATTGCTTTTTCCTCATTGTATCTTTGAAGGGCACTTGACACAACTTAAAAAAAGAAGAAGAAAACCTAAAAATCCTTAGGTCAAATAGTTAAGTGCCCTGTGGTCAATTACTGCTAGTTTTATGAAACAATTAGCTTCAAATAAAAACTTTCATATTGTAATAACTCAACACTATTCCCAGAAGGAGTTAAAAAAGTGACCAAGAGTTATACCTGAGTTACTCCCCAAGTCTCTCAAGGAACCCAAAGACTTGCCTTTACCTATGGTCAAAAGAGAGAATGAAGTATGTGTCATAAATTTCCTTTAAAATGAAGTTTATCTAAGATACTGCCGTTTATGTAAGAAGTGGGACCTTGGACATTCTGCCCATAGGAATTCATAGAATACCTATCGTGCTCACAGCACTGAGTTAGACTCTCTGGGCAGCTGTAAAATGAAGCAGATATTGAGCCCTCAAGAGACTTACATTCTAGAAAAAGGGAGATATATTTATACAAATAAATAAAGAGTACTTCAACCCAGTTGAAATCTATATACATTTAACTAGATCATCCTTCAAGATAATGCAGGGTATCTTGCACAACGTATTTTCAGACAAAGAGAAAGTTCATGACTCAAAGACCCTTGCTGAAGGAACTGCTCAAGAATACACTTTTAAAGAAAGAAATTGAATTTATAGTGTGATGTAAGAAGTTATAATAAAAAACAGACTTTTGTAAACATATTGATAAATGTAAATAAGAACCTTTTAACAACCTCCATTCTATTCACTACCTCCGTAAGATCAATTTTTTTAGCTGCTGCATGAGTGAGAACATGCAACATGTATCTGTTCGTGGCTTATTTCACTTAACATAATGACTCCAGTTCCATCTACGTTGTTGCAGATGGCAGGATTTCATTCTTTACGTGGAGGAATAATATTCCATTGTGTATATATACCACATTTTCTTTATCCATTCATCCACTGATGGACATGGCTGGGAAGGGTAGTGGGGAGGGGGGATAAAGAGGGGTTTGCTAATGGTTAGACGGCAAAAAAATAAGATCTAGTGTTTGGTAGCAAAATAAGGTGCTTGTAGTTAACAATAATTTATTGTATATTTCCAAATAACTAGAAGAGTATTTTCAGAATGTTTCCAACACAAAGAAATGATCAATATTTGAGGTGAGGTATCCAATTACCCAGAATTGATCATTACACGTTGTATGCTTGTATCAAAATATCACATGAACCTATGTACATAAAATTAAAAATAATAACATTAAAATTTTTAAAAAGTCTTTTTTTCTCTTTTTTATTTCAGGGTATTATGAGGGTACATTTTGGTTACATTTTATGTCTTTGCCTCTCCCTAGGAGGGTTAGAGGCATGCCCTTCCCCTCTACAATGCTCACCATGTCCTTTAATTGTGAGTTTACCCCCCCAACCCTCTAATCCCTGGAGAATATTACTATCATGTGAGCACCATAGCGTTAAAAATTAAAAAAAAAAAAAAACTTTGGGGGAAAATAATGGCTGAGAAGAGGGAAGGATTAAAAATAAGATGAAACTAAAATATTGGACTGAAATCTGAATGTATCAATAAATAAAAGTTATTTCAAAAGTTGAAAGAGTAAAATTGTCTTTTACAAAAGAAATTCTCAGTTTTGATTTTCAAAGCATTTATATATAAGCTGCTTATAAGAAACATATCCAAAATAAGTTGCCCTACAAAGATTGAAAGTAAAAAGGTGAAAATATGATATAAAACAAATCTTGTGAAATAATAATGTTAGATAAAATAAGCTTTATTGTGGGTAAAAAAAAATCCCAACTTAAAGATAAAACAAATAATTCACCAGAAAATTTTAATATTCTTGTTTACAACATAATCCTAAAATACACAAGCTAAAAATGACAGATTTATAATAAAAATCGGACACCCACAATCATTAGAAATATTAACATAACTCAGGTATTTGATATATTATGCAGGAAAACAGTAATAAAAAGACTTTTTAAACAACACAGTAAGACTTATTTAAAAGAAATATACCAAACATACATGTAGGTTTTAAAAAAAACAAATTCATTTTAAACATGCGTGGTGGAATCTTTGCCAAAAAATTTTTTTTTAATACATCTTTCTCAGACCATTCTCAGAAACTTGACAAGTCAAGCAGCAACAAAGCTAGTGAGGATATGGAAGTTTTTAATGGCATAATTAATACACTTGATTTAAAGAAAATATAAAGAACAATTCACCTAACTGTTAAAGAACACAAATTATTTTATTTTATCCTTTTTAGAGACAGAGTCTTGCTCTGTTGTACATGCTGGAGTGAAGTACATAGCTCACTGCAGCTTTGAGCTCCTGGTCTCAAGAGATCCTCCTGCGTCAGCCTCCAGAGTAGCTAGAACTACAGGTGCATGCCACCATGCCCAGCTAATTTTTCTTATTTTTTGTAGAGAAGGGGTCTTGCTATATTTCCCAGACTTGTCTCCAACTCCCAGCCTCAAACAATCCTCATGCTTCCCAAAGTGACGGGATTACAGTTGTGAGCCACCACATCTGCCTACATTTTTTTTTTTTTTTGAGACAGAGTCTTGCTCTGTTGCCCAAGCTCGAGTGCTGTGGCATTAGCCTAGCTCACAGCAGCCTCAAACTCCTGCGCTCAAGTGATCCTCCTGCTTCAGCCTCCCAAGTAGTTGGGACTATAGGCATGTGCCACCATAAATGGCTAATTTTTTCTGTTTTTAGTAGAGATGGGGTCTCACTCTTGCTCAGACTGGTCTCAAACTCCTGACCTCAACCAATCCTCCTGCCTTGGCCTCCCAGAGTGCTAGGATTACAGGCGTGAGCCACCAGGCCTGGCCCACAAATTATTTTTGAAGACATATGGGACCTTTACAAAATATAACCAGTGCATAAATCACAAGATTAGCTTTAATAAACTCAATTGTCTCCACTATTGGCTTCACCCTCAAAGTTTCATCTCATATTATCTTTGTTTACAACAAGTGGCTACTTGGAGATCTCATTGACAATGATAATTCAATATCTCTAACTTATTATTTGATAAATACAAATCATGTCTTCTACCTGGCTTTCCGCTTCCTGTTTAGTTTATCATAGTCTTGCAGTTGTCATATCTTTTTCTGCCTACTCCTTTCCCTTATCATCAATCTCCATCTACAAACTATGTTGACTCTTAATATCTTAACGTATTTCATAATGCACATCACATATAATCTCTCCTTTTATTCCAGCTACCCCAACCCTGGTTATGGTATTTCAACAAGTAGCCTTTCTCCCTTTGGACTTCTATTCCTGAATTCATCTTGCGTTAAGCTACCAAGTACATCTTGCTGCTACAGTTTTTCATCTTGCTGCCTAACTATTCCAAACAAGCAGAGTTTTCCAGTGTTTATGGGACAGAGACTGAACCTGGACTCTAGAATTTAAAAAATCTAGTAATTCCACAAGTGACCTTTCAAGGTTCATATTTCATGATGTTCCTGTGAGAAATTTTTCCCTGGAGAGTCAGAACCATGGAACTACTCTGCTATGCATAGAATGTACATTTCTCTCTTCGATTTTGTTTGCACCAATTTTTCCCACTGTCAATATATTTCCCACTCTTTCCCATCCATCTTTCAAGGTACAGGTTTATACTTGAAGTATTCTCCAAACACCTCCTCCCAGGGATATGGCTACTTTGTCAATTCTTCCAGTGATCTCTTATATTGTCTTAATTACAATGTTATCCCGTAAGCTTTCTTACTTATTCTCTATTCAAGAAGAGGAACCTACAAATAGTAATGCAGAGAATGTCAGAGCTGAGAGGCAATGTTCCTTTCACTTAACAAGTTCTTATAACAGCTACTCTCACAAACCTACAATAATGAATGTGACAGATATCGTCTCTGCCTTCATGAAGTTTACAGACTGGTGACAAAAAAATACAGGATACAAATAATAATCAGCTTGGGGTAAGAGCTCTGAAAGAGAAGTATATAAACATGTATATATTAATAGTGTGTATAGAGAGTATGAACCAGGAGGGACATTTTACATTGAAAAGGGGAAGATGTAGGAAGGAAAGGTTTTTCTGAATATATGACACTTCATGAAGGTTTAAGTATGTCTAAATCTCTCCAATCTATCAAAAATAAGAATTAAGCATATATTCTTGAAGAAACATAGATTCAACCAGTTTTAGAACTTGTATGATTTTGAGCAAGAAAATATCAGAGGAAATGATTAAGAGATTAACAGTTATAGGTTAAATAAAATTATTCATTTAATCTAAATAAGACAATTTTTAGGAAAGAATATATTTCTCTTCAGGGACTAGTAAACAGTTATTATACACCAGTATCATTTAGTAATACTTATTACATTCTTACCGGAATAAGGGATATTTTCCTATTTTTCTAAAACATGATAGTTCTGTTAGAAGTAAGTGTTGGGTACCTATTCAGCAAATGCTAGTTATGTCTTTGTGTTGTGAGGCTGGGGCTGGGCATACGTAGAGGGTGCTTAAATTTGGAGTCTGATGTCCACCAATGACCAGCAGAGATGGACTATGACAGTCTCTTCTCTTCACTGTCCTCGCTCTTGGGAACACTCAGATACCAAGTCACCATCGAGGCAAAGGCTGCTCATTGCCTGTTCATCACGTCGGATGAATACAGCGCAGCCCTGGCAGTCAGGTGCCATGGGTTACAATCCACGCCATGCACATGAGGAAGTCTTAGATCTCAAGTGTCCTCTGTCATAGCACTGGGGATTTGTAGGCCAGGATTATCAATAAAGTTCTATATAGCCCTAAATGTATACTCTTTTAAGATCAATTAGATGCTTATAATCCACTGTGCTCTAGAAGATAAAACAAAAGGAGAAAGCATTAGAAGAAACAAGACACAAAAAAATGAAGAAAGCAAACCTTGGAAGAGAAACACTGATAACAAAATTTATTACAACTGAAGTCATTGAAAGTATTTGTTAAAATCGTTTTTGTATTTGTTTTTTTTTCCTCCCATCATGATTATTCAAAAGAGGGCCTCTTATAAGAATTGGTGATTTTTCTTTCCTCTAATATTTCAGGTAAAGCCTGATCTATAGAATTATTCAAAATTGACGATAGTATGCAGAAGGTTCTCACACATTTCATCAGCTCTTGCAAACAACGTAGGGAGTTGCGATATGATCACTCTCCTAGACCTAAGAAGCCTAAGTTATTTGCTCCAGATATCATTAAAAGTAAATATTAAATTAACCTCTTTTTCTGAGATGGCAGCTAGAAGGTGTGTGAGGCTCAGTCATCTCCAAGACTTTATTCCCATATCTGAATCCTAGGCTGGGATACTCGAACAGCTGCGGGCTGAAACAGCTGCGGCTCCTTGAATAAAACTCTGTATCACTATGCAGTTTCTCTTAAGCATGGCAGCTTCAGCCTAGCTGAATTTCTTACACATTGTCCCAGGACATCAAAAATCCAAAAACGCAGAAAGAAGAGAGAAGGAAGGAGAGAGAGAGATTGATTTTAAAAGCCAGGCAGACGTTGGCAGAAGCTAACATTGGAATTCACACAGCATCATTTCTGTAAAGCCCACCCATGTCGAAGGGAAGGAAGCTAAAAACAATCTATTGATGGGGGAATGTTAGTGTCATATTATAAGAAGAGCCATTCTTTGAAAACACAAACTACCATACTCACAACTCATTGGCCATAACTGGTAACTTGGTCTCATCCACTCACGAGGAGGTTTCTTCCAAACCAGAAATATGTGTTGAGTCTCGCTAATACTGACCCTGCAAGCCCCACTCATAGCTTCCTTTATGCAGCATTGAAGCGCTGGGCTCATATGTTTTGTTGGTTGGGCTTTAGGGAGTTGTGCTTTAATAGTTTGTATTTTCCCTTGTGACCAATGCTCGTGATAAAAAGTAGCCGCCTAAGTAATAGTCATGTTTCCGTTGGCCATAGAGATACTGTTGAGACTGTTATTCATCATACACATCAATATGGTCTATGTGACACTTCCCATCAGTTATTTCTTTTACATTTAACACCAGCTGAAAACTTCTCTCCACTTAAGAACTGGCAGGACTCTTCCTTTCTAGAACTATGCCATTTATTATGTTCTCTTTCGAATCTGATGCCAGGAAATTCAGAGCCATTTCTGAAACTCAACCATAGTGACTATGTTGGCCACTCACAAAGGTTAGCATACTATGCTTTTCTGTTTTTAACATTTTTAATTTTGTATTTGTGTTTTCTTAGCCTTGTTAGTACATAATTTGATATGTACCTTAAAGCCTTTGGAAAGCAATGGCATATAGATAAATTCAATACAAAAACAGTGTAAGGTGGAATATTACCCAGCATTAAAAAGAACCAACCCTCAACTTGGATGAATACTTTTTTGGATGAATCTTAAGGGTGTTACGTTGAATGATAAAAGCCAGTCACAAAAAATTATATTCTGTATGATTCTATTATATACCATTCTTGCAATGACAAAGCAATACACTTTGCCAGGGGTTAGGGTGGTGGCGGGAAGGGTAAAGGTGGGACCACAAAGACGAAGCTCCAGAGAGATGTCTGCAGTAAAGGAACAGTTCTGTATCTTGATTGTAGTGATGGTTACATGAATCTACACAAGTGACAAAATGACGTAGAACTGTACACACACATCATACTAATACCGATTTTCTGCTTTCAGGATTATACTATAATGATATAAGATGTAACTATTGAGGGAAACTGGATACATAGGATACTCTGTACTATCCTTACAACTTCCTGTGAATCTGTAATTATTGCAAAATTTAAAAAATACCTCCTGTACCCACACTGCATGTTCTCCCTCTTGATCAACATCTTCCACCAGACAGGTACATTTGTTACCATTGAGGGAGTAGATGGGAAATCTCCATACTTCCTGCTCAATTTGTCTGTGCACCTAAAACTGCCCTAAAAAAACAAAGCCTGTTAAAGAAAAGTCATCAACCTGTACATTTTACGTGGTGATTTTATTGTATGTAAATTGTACCTCAAATAATTGATATTGATTGAGAAAATAAACATCATTGTCAGTAACATCTCAATAGTAAATTAACTGGTTACACTGATGAGCTATTGGAGGGACCCTAGGTATAACTTCTCTAAGAAAGTAAGTTGCTTGCAATTTGGTTGGTCAAACCATCTCACACAAAGAACTAAAGACATTTATACTCAGCCCGCTTGTATAAATGAATGTAGTGCTGACACCGTAAAGTGTCATTGATCAGGCTGAATCAGACGGGGCTTATCATTAGGGCACAGAATGATAGAAGTGCAAATAAGCAGAAAGGGAAACTCTCAGCGTGAAAACAAAGTGTTTTATCTGCCCGGCCAGCAATGCCAGGGCCAGGAGCCAAGCACAAATGTGGGTGAATGTGGGTGGGCACAGGTCACCCAGACCCACCAATCACATAGGTGAGCACACACACATCTTAGATAAGAGGCACTGGTGCAGAACCCTGCACCCCGCCACCTATGGTTGTTCCGAAGGTACGAGGGGGCAGCATGAGGAGCCTGTCACTTGCCCTGACCCCAAGGTGGGAGTAGGTGATGCTCACAGCCAGATAGTCACATTGGAGCATCACGGCACTCAAACGAGAGGACAATATTAATATGTAATTTTTAAGCTATCTCCAACTATCTTCTTGAAAACACTATTTGTTCTACTTGTTAATGGGCTGTTTAAAGAGATTATCTGAAACTGTTGCGGACCAGGGCTGTACCTGCTGCCTCGGTGGGACTGAAACATCAGCTTCTGAGGAGTGTGAAATGATTCTTCTGGAAACTGTTTGGTCAGCATAGATAAAAACGTATTGGCTTGATTTGATTTCTAAAAAACAGGCTTCAAACAGAGGAAAATGTCATGCTGTGTTTCTCAAAATGTGGCCCTCAGGCCCCAGGGACTCCCAAGGTCAAGTGTAGATCTCAGGCCAGCCCTGCTGAATCTCCGGAGCTGGGGCCTGGACAGACGCATTTTGACAGGAATCCCGGCCACTGTGTACGCGGGAATCACTGGGAGAGCGTGGTGGAAAGTCACAGATTGGTCCAAAGCCTTTCCACAAATAGTGCTCTGTTGTCCTCTCTGTTCAGTTGTAGATGTCTGGTAGAACAAACCAGATAGAGATTTGCTCTTTTCCCCCCACACTGCAGGAGCCAAAATTCAGAATTCCGCAGGAGGTAGGTAGAAGAGGACAGTGGACCAGCGAGGGGCCCTGTCCTTCCACCCAGGGGCTAATAATTGGCTCCTGTGTGACACAGCGTTACTAGATCCTGAAAAATCTTTAAAGTGCACATGGCTCCAAAGAAACTGTAATAATAACGTAATTCTAGAAGTCCACGTTTGTTTCCTTAGATACATAACACTGCACAAACAATTTGGTTGCAATTTTGAGGCAGTGGTTTCACAGTAACTTGATTAAACCACGGTGCCTTTTTTCTAAGGAGATGGACTGATAGCACTGGAAGGCTTTTGCAAGTACCACGATTGAAAATTATAACTTAGCCTGCACGTAATGGTATTTTTAGCTGATTCCTCCTGCTTATAAATACATTTCCATATATTATTCCCATAACATTTTCCTCACGATCACAGAGGCTTCTTTTTCAACTAAGTTAATACACAGCTTTTCTGAATCCCCCGCCCTAAAAAAAGTAAAGAAATGGGCATCACATTTAGCTTTTGAGAAAAATGTGTCATCAGCAAAGACAGTGCCTCTAAATTATTGACAAGAAACATTTCCACAAACCACAAGCTTTCCTTAAATTTGACTGTTCTTCCCAAACCCCTTGCACCTTCAATGACTGAGCCAAGCTTAGGGGCAAAAGGGAAAGGGACTGAGCCATGAGGCTGAAAGCAAGCGGGCAAGGAAGCTGGGAAATGCTGATGAATCACTGTGTATTCCAAAAGGGTGAGGTCATGCATTTTTCCCATGAATAGTTATCTCCCTTTTTACTATGGACTACATCATCCGTTTTATTTGGGATTATTTTGTTTGGGTGTCAGGGATATTTGTTCCTGTGACCACCCTTCCCCCTTAGAAACCAACATTTTATCTGTAAACATAAGACACTGTACCCTTTGAAGCAGGTAGCCCCAGAGCTGCTCAGCTGTTGGCCTTGACCTTAAGAGAACTTTTATTTTTCTCTCCACTTCTCACCCCAGATTCTATTTTCATGCCCACGTGACATTGCAGCCTTTCTTGTGAAGGGTTTGCCGGTTGTGCTGAATTGGCCAAACTGTACCAAATAGTTGATACACATTTCATGTATGTCGTGATGAACTGTACGGAAGTACTCTTGTGGAATGCCCTGCCCCGGAGAGAGCAGGTGGCCTTGTCTAAGCCAGTTTCAATATGCATAAAAGTGTGTGTGCGTTTGTGTGTGTTGAATTAAGAAACATTAGTAATCCAGAAAGGTTTATCTTGCTCTTTTATTTTCAGCTTTAGAACTAAAATAGAAGCAAATCAAAACAAAGTGATTCATTCAATTAAAAACAGTAGCTACTTTATTAATTTGTATTAGTTATGATGAGCGAGTGTGATACTTTTAAAAAGTACAGAAAGCTTAGATTTTTCCTTTATTTTAATTTGGGGATAAAAAAAGATACAAAAAGAAGTAAAACAAATAAAATAAACATAATTATAATGATCTGTTCCTAAATATTAATAGAATTCAGACCGTGGATTCTGCTAATATTCCCTAAATGTTGGTATTATTAAGGCCACATAGTTTTGTTTGGGGGAGAATGCACTTTGAGTCTTATAAAAATCAAAGTATCTGTTTATTCTATGACCTAAAATGAACCAGAGTAAAATGCTTGGTGGTAGATGCTGTACATAAATACACTTATTTCTTCTTTCATGCCAGTTTTCAATAAATTTTGATATTTATTGCCTCACTATGTGCCACGTAGCAACGCAAAACCTGCGAAACACCTCCATTATCATGAAATAATTGCAAGGTGAAGTTTTTAATCAATTTTCGAGATAATATTATCTTCCCTATGATACATAAATAATGACTGGAAGGATGGGTTCAGATATTTTCATTGCCTACAGAAATGTGAGTGACTAAAATAATAATTTGATTTTTGAAAATTGATTTCAAAATAAAATAGAAATCAATATCCTTTTCTGGTATGAAAGTCATTTTTTCAATGTTAAACTGAGAAGTTCACCAAGAGATCATTTTAATAAATTCTAATTGCCGTATTACTCTGGATGTCCTGCATATGCACATTCTTGTCCAGGTCCACACGTCAGCCTTCCCCGTCCTGTGCTCAGCACTGCAGAAGGCTGAACACTGTGAGCCCCATCAGGAGCTGCCTTGCCCTCTGGCCTCTCGCTGGGTTTGGTCAATGAGAAGCAATGGCAGCAGATCAGACTGGAGAAGGAGAATGTGGCCAGAGTGTCTATTCCATCACCATCTTCCTTCCCAGGTGGCTACCAGTTAGCTGTGTCCCTCTGCCAAAGCCCATAGTGCTTCCTTCCCAGGCAATCCTACCCTGCTACCTGCCTTCTCCAGCTTCTAATGACCCATCTGTCGACTTCAGGCCCAGTGGTGGTAACAGCGCCTCCCAGCTACTAGCCTTGGATGTGCTGATCCATCCATTGTTGTTTTCACTAAACCACCGCACACACCATTTATAAAGAAACAGTAGCTTTGTTAAAAATTCCTCAATTACACCGTTTGAAAGAGCCATCTGCTTCTGTCAGAACCCTGACATGCCACATGTATTGACTACTAGAATTAAGTTCACGCAGCCTGCAAGCAGAGTTCAAGAAACAAATGATAAACTTTGCATCAGCTCTGATTTATTTTTTTCATGTTCTCGACAACCCAGGAATATTTATCAAAATTTAGCTGCATTTTCAAATGAAATTATTAATGTTCTGTTGTATTCACTATTGTTCTAATTCACTGATGTATTCACTAATTAATGTATTCACTATTGTTAGTATCACTATAGTAGTTTTAAAAAGCAAATTGTATTGATTTGGTTAAAGAAAAAAATTAAATGACTATGGAGTAGAGTTGTAAAAGCAGCTGGGACAACATTTCTCCAAAATACACAATTTAATTAGAAAAATTAGCCTTTCTGTTGGTTCAAGTATCTGCTTCATGCAGAGGGCAAGAAGTGTTTTCCTTATTGCTGTACTCCAAGAACCTAGAAGGTGTTAGCTCATGGTAGATTCTCTGTAAATGTGTTGAATTTATAAAGAAATAACTGTTTATTTAATTTTTTATATAATTGAAAAGGAGGACCCAAAAGCATCAAGTTTTATAATTACTTTAAATGAGATATTTATTTTAAAAATTAGATTATACCTGTCTTAATTTGTGGATTAAGATTTCTATAAATGAAATATCTGAAGCTGGGTAATTTATAAAGAAAAGAGGTTTATTTGGCTTATGGTTCCTCAGGCTGTACAAGAAGCATGGTGCCAGCATCTGCTTCTGGTGAGGGCCTCAGGGAGCTTCCAATCATGGCAGAAGGTGAAAGGGGCAGGTGTGTCACATGGCAAGAGAAGGAAGAGAGAAAGTGGAGGAGGTGCAAGGCTCTTTTCAAAAGAATGACACCAAGGCATTCATAAGGGATCTGCCCCCAAAACCCAAGCACCTCACATCGGGCCCCACCTCCCACCGGGGATAAAGTTTCAACATAAGATTTGGAGGTGACCCCATCCAAACTGTACCAATACCTATCTGTGATATAAATATGTCTACATATAATTATTAGTACATTAGTTATAGACAAAAAAAGTTAATTGAGCCATTATGATTAGGGGATTAGATTTAATGATCCCATTTTGATTTCCAGAATAGAATAATAGGACCTCACACTTGAAAGAGTTCTATGAGAATGTCAGTGTAGAATTTGAAAATCCCTTTAGAATTTGACAATTGAGACCAAGAAAATCTAAGTGAATCATCCAAGATTACAACTGATTCAAAATTTAAATACTTCCCAGTTTTATATGCAGATGTAAACCCTTAGATTTTGATATATGGTTTTCTAGGGAATTCCAGATGCTCCATGGACCAAGCCCTCAGGCTGTGCTCTGAGAAGTAGATACCCCTGGGGTACAAAAGGCCTTTGAAGATTCTAGAATATCACAGGGTGCAAGGCAAAGAACATGGGATGAGGGGGTTGTCTTATCCTTGTCACTTCCCCCCGTTCTGCACAGCAGGGACTGATCCGCTGTTGACTCCTGGGTGGATTGAAAGGCTGACTGATGCCCAGTGAACTGCTAAGAAGTAATTTGGGGATTTCAAGATGAGGCGGGGCTAAGACAGAAGATCCTGGAAACAGTACCACTCAAGGGAAAGAGGAAGCCCAGTTGCCGTTCTTGCTGCTCATTCTATTTCTCCTTGTTCCTCTGTTCCTCCCTTTCTTTTGTATCTCTCTAATCTGTTTGTCTTTGTTCACTAACTCCTCTCAGTCCCTCTGCTTCACCCTTCTCACTGATGTCCTACTTCTCATTAGGATTTTATCAGTGCTGGGCAGTCGGTCTGGTCTTCCGCTGACCACGTAGGCTGCACCTATTCCTTTAACTGGTAGATTGGCAAACAGAATTCAATCTATTTCAACCAACTTTTGTTGAAGGTCAAACAATGTTGTTAGGAATAAGTCGCAGTAGCTGTTTTAGTGACCTCAAAATCTAAATGAAGGCTTGAGACAAGTAAGCAAATAATGGTTCTTCAATTTCCTTAAGAAGGGATAGATTTGATCACATCCACCTGAGTGAACCAGAGCACACATGTGAAAATAGTAGGGGATATTTAAATTAAAAAACTGTTTATCGCAATGGGCAATTATGGGGAGAGATCTTGATTGTTTTCAAATTTTTAGAAGAAGAAAAAGTTATATGAGGAGGATGGAATTAGTCTGGGATAGAGACTTGCTTTCCAAAATTCATAGATGATTACGAAGTTAGTAATTATTATTAGAAAATACTCTTAGATATAAAAGCGACAGACATTATTTGGTATATGTAAATTAAATGATCCAAACTGACCAGATTCAGATATACAGCTATTATGTACCCATAATATTTATAAATAAATAAATAAATAATGAAAAACAAATGAACAATAAACAAATTGACCAGAATCAACTGAAAAACATTTTAATTTATCAAGATGAAACAAAGGCAGGTGGAACGTGGGCACAGTAGAACAACTTTCTTCTCCTTAATAATTCTCTCCCTCTTTCTTCTTCTTACCAATTCTCCTTCTTCTCCCCCTCCTTCTTCCTTCTTCCTTCTTCTCCTGGTCTGCCAAAGTGATTAGTTATGCAACGTATCTGGAGAATCGTACGTTTCACTAACTTCATTGGTGTCCTGTTTGAACCAAAATCGGAATGATTGGCAAAAGTCATCAGCACTTTTCTTTGACTCTGCAGATCCCAAATTAAAATAAAACAAACAGAAGAAATTTGAAAGACTTAGAAACTTAAGTCTAACACAACAAAAATCTACAAAGAAAGAAAACATGTCTTTAGTAAACAGGCAAGAAAATAACTAGATTCTGTTCACCCTTTATTTATTTTTTTTCAACAAATATATACCAATTGTCTGTTTTGGCTGTAACTATATCAAGGAATGAAAAAGTATCCCTTTCTTCCTCGCTTTAGAGAAATTTAGATTTTGTGACAGCAGTGCAGCATATCTAAACACACGCAAATGTAGTCATTCTATGCCACTTTGAAGTATTTTGACTATTATCTGAAATGGAATATTATCTCTAACCCATTTCAGAGCCTTTGTCTTTTCAATATTTTCCTTATATACTAAGTATTTTTACAGTATTTGCATGTATAGTATATATAGTATATATTAATCTATATAACATTATATTGGGAAAACATTTTTGCTAATAGGAATATTTACCAAAGAATTATTTCTCATTATTTTTGTTCAAAAATTTTGATAAACTCTTATTTTTGATAATTGACAAAATGTTTCTTATCCTCTCAAGAAGTAAAATTGTTGCTTTTGTTTTGGTTGAATTCATACAATCATTTTTCCTAGGTAAAGTCATATTTTTCTTACATAAGTCATATCCTTAAGACATATATTACTGTGTTGAATTCCATACCTCACCTACTAGGATATAAATGATATGAATTATTATTGAAGTGAAAGAAAAAAAAGCTGTTAAGATGGGCTGATGGCCATTGTCTTAAATATCACTTTTTCAACAGCAAGGGTTACACCTGGAAACTGTTCATCATAGCCAAAAAGGCAGGGCTCCTTGGGATGCGGCTCATCAGAATGACTAATACAAAGTCACTTTTCTCATAAATCTGCCTATTCTCCCACCATCTGTTATTTGCATTTTTCCAGAAATTAGAGAAAGAAATGCTAATGGAATGTTTTGTCCCCACTGCAGTTAAATTCACATGGTTTGCTCTTTTGGTTCCCAAGATGACATTTCAGCCAAGCTTATAGTGGGGTATTGCATCAGAATATCTTCCACAATGGGAATTCCAGGTGAGACATCTAGAGGCAAAAGGTGGAACTGCTTGAGAATTCAATGATCAGTAAGTAGTGTTTTGATACACATCAATTTCTGAGTTTAAAAAAAGAGTCCTAACAGTCTGCGTACTCATCACTGAATGACCATGTTCTGTTCAACTCGTAAGCCTTGACATGCCTTAATTTCCAACATTCCAGACGTGTGAGTTTAACGGTTTTCTTTAAGATTTGCAATGCTTTCTGGAATGATTTGTATAGATTTTATACTATTAACACCAAAGAAGATGCATATTTCTGGTTCACAGAAAGTATGTGCTTATAGAATACACACTATGCATTATGTATGCACATGCACATAGACATTTGAGTTTGGAAAAATGCGAGGTAATGCCTGCTTAAAGTTATTAATCTAGATAATGTTTTATTCCAATCAAAGACACATATAATATTTGTAAAATAAACAAATAAATAACAACTTCATTCATCCTACCATGTATGAGGCACTCTGCTGGACACTGAGTGGATATAGGTGAAAAAGGCAGAGATGGTCCCTGATTTCATGGAGCTTATAATCTAGTGTGAGGGGAGAGAGACTTTAAAAAGCAACGACAACAACAGGATGTATCATTACAAATTATGGGAATTGCTATGCAGGAAAACAGAACGTGAACTCGCAAAACCATAAATTTCCATCAACAGCGTGATTTTGGAAGTCATCAGTGATCAAACACAATATTTCACAAATGTAAAATACAAAGTCTAAGGAGACAAAAGGGTTTGTCCAAGGGCACGTAGCTAGTAAATGACAAACATCAAATTAGACATACAGAGATTTAACAGTTAATTTTATTTTTTTATTGAGAGAAGAGTTTTTTATTTTTATTAGTTTATTTTTTAAATTGATACATAATAGAGGTGCGTATTCAGGGTACCTGTGGTAATTTGATACATTCATGTAATTTGTAAAGATCAAATCAATGTAATCAGGATATCGATCACCTTAAATATTTGCCTTCTCTTTATGTTAGAAACATCCAAATTATTCTCTTTTAGCTACTTTGCAATATGTAACTGATTATTGTAAACTATAGTCACTTTACTGATCCATCAAACACTAGGTCATATTTTTTCTGTCCAAGGGTATGTTTGTGCACATTAATCAACCGCACTTCATTCTCTCCTCCTCTCTATCTTTGTTGCAGAGGATATTGGAGACAGGGGCATCTCAGATATGGAGGTCCATATCCATTCCAATTGCTGGAATATTGCTGGTAATCATCTTGGAACTGTATATTTGGTTTTGGTTTTCGGGGGGTGTAGTGAGGCCAGCTTGCTTCTATGCCACCATTTTGGACCTGGAAGCAAGAGACAGTTTTACCAGACAAAAGTAATATTATATCAAATTCCAGTGAGTTTTGATTTGCCTAGCTTTGCTGGGGAGAAATGAGATCAGAAAAAGAGTAGAGGATAACATTCTGCTTGGTTTACAAATGCCAAAAGAGAAATGAATTTGCTGATTCTTTTCAGGAGGTTGTATCAGTCAGGATAATTTATTTTATATTGTGATAACAGACAATCCTAAAATTTTAGTGCAATACAAAAAGAAAGGTGTATTTCTCTTTCTTGTGTTCGATGTGCTGATTCATAGGTTGCCTGTGGCTCAGCCGTGTTTCTTCTTTACTTGTGCAAATCAAGCTAATGGAGAAGTCTCCGAGCTGATGTGCTTCTGGTAGTGTTGGCAGAAAGGGCAAACCTGGTGGACCATGTGCTGGCTTTTGAAGCTTAAACTCAGAAGTGCCACATATCATTTCTGCTCACATGGGTGAGTCCATGGTTTCATCTGAGTACAGTCTTCTTGACAGGATGAGCACCAAATATAGGAGAGTAATAAACACTACCTACCAAATAAATGGATTGTATTTTTTGATATAAAGGGTCTAAGGGATACAATATTTTACTGAAAGAAACAAAAGAGTGAAGGCTCCTGGCAGCTCTGTCTAGATTAATTCTTGACTTAACAGTTGTTTACTCCCGTAATTTACATCACTTTCTCCTGGCTCACTCCTTTTTTTGTGGAGGGATCTCTTTCTCTGCTCTCAGGCCATGAGATCTGAGTTCCATCTCCATCTTTAAGAGCGGAATACCCATTTTATACGAGGTCTAAACCAATCACTGCTTCACATTCTCCTGGCCACAAAAATTAGGTCAGAATTGAGGACCTAATCTACAGCTTGTCTGGTTAAAGTAACTCTCCACATTTTTGTGGGAACCACAGGTGGATGGCAACATGAAAGACATTTCTTTTCTGCTCAACTTGGACCTTACGATGTGAAGCAGAAGCTTCTGTAGTCACCTTGTTCATCCTCAGAGCTCAAGACTGAAGCCCAACACGGAGAGGAATGGAGTACTGATCTGAGATGTATAGAGAATCAAGTTCCTTGGGACAATGGTTGAGCTCCTGAATGAAGCTGTTCCTGAAGACAACACTCCTCTTGGGTTTTCCAGTTATTGAGATATTATCCTTATTTTCTTAACTAATTTGATGCAAGCTTTCAACACTTGCAACTCGAAATACATATTTCTATTTTGAGAAACTTATTCTGAGTATATATTTACTCCTCTGTTTAAAAAAAAGGAGGAGGAGCAGGAAAGGAGATAATAGATTGGGTGTCATTCAGATTTAGCATTCTATAATTCCATCCTCTATGACACTTTATTCCATGATTAAGGTCTTAGTAGAAGAATATAAATGTTCATATCTGGTTGAGATTAGATTTCCAGCAGTTCTGTAATAGTGTTGGTGACCAGTACTGCTCTTTTTCACAGCATGACACCTTTATTCTATGATACGCCTCCTTTATATTCACCCTCAAGCATCAAGAAATTAGCACACACAAAAAATCTGCTCGTATAATTTAAATCATTTTTGAACCTTTAGTTTGAAAGATTCAATGGGACCAAGGCACTGCAAATCCTCCTATTCACCAGGTGGGGCTCTGTATGGTTCAAAATATCATCTGTGAACAATATTTCTGTTGCAGCTTGGGTCCTTTCTAGTTTCCCATTTTGTGGTTTCAATCAAAAGTGTTTTTAAAATCCTTTCTGGTATCTTGGTATCTTCACCCTTGTCATTGTTGCTTTAGGCACCAGAGGAGTCATCTACTTGGGTCCTTTTTTTCCATGAAATTTATTTTCACAGTCTGGTCTAATTCTGGAAAATCTGAGCATATGTGGAAGGTATAAGGCATTTCTTACCAAGTTTCACTCCAAATTAGGAATCAAAATTAGCCCAGATGGGTCTCACAAGTCATACTTGAATTTTTAGAGCGGCTTATTCTTAATGAATGGATAGCAAACATCCTCCAAATCCTTCAAAATATAAGATCATGAACAAGGGAAAGAACAAGTTTCCTAGAGCCTTTACCATTCTAGGTGCTGAATAGATTTCTCAGTTATCAAAAACTGGTTCAATAAAAGATATTTTTTTTGTTCTGTTTGTTTTGATTTTTCTCACAGGGTGCCTAATGAGTTACTCTGTGATGTCTCCTTCAAGTGTATTTTACCATAACTTACTCTCAACTTTATAATAAAACAATTTTCAAAGGGAAGAGGAAAGTTTTCAGTTTTCTTCTTCTTTTTTTTTAAATTAATTAATTAACTAATTAATTAATTAATTTTGAGGCAAGATCTCACTCTGTTGCCTGGGTTAGAGTGCCATGGCATCAGTCTAGCTCACAGCAGCCTCAAATGCCTGGGCTCCAGGGATCCTCCTGTCTCAGCCTCCTGAGTAGCTGGGACTACAGGTGTGTGCCACCATGCTTGGCTAATTTTTCTGTTTTTCATAGAGAGAGGGTCTTGCTCTTGCTCAGGCTGGAGTTTTCAGTTTTCTAGGGGGAAAAGTTAGATTCAGGATTCTGAGAGTACAAGGGAACAGCTTAATCATACTAATTAAAAAAACTAAGCCCAAATGATCTATTTATGGCTCCATAAACAATGTTTTGAACTTGAAATGAAAGACTTCAAATCACAAGAAGAGTTGACTCTTGAACAATCCTAGGGTAAGGGGCACTGACTCGTTGAACAGTTGAAAATCCTCAGACAATTTTTGGCCCCCCAAAGACTTAACTACCAATAGCCCGCAGTTTACCAAAAGCTTTACCAATAACATAAATAGCCAATTAACCATTATTTTGTATTTATATACATATTATATACTGTATTCTTATGATAAACTAAGCCAGAGAAAAGTTATGTAAAATATCAGAAAGAAAGTAAAATATATTTGCTATTCATTTAGTGGAATCGGATCATCAAAAAGGTCTTCATCCTTGTTATCTTCATTTTGCGTAGGCTGAAGAAGAGAAGGCAGAGGAGGGGTTGGTCTTGCTGTCTTAAGGGTGGCAGAGGAGGAAGAAGTTCATGTATACGTGGACCCACGTAGTTCAAACACGTGTTAAGAATCAACTGTACAGTCATGTATTGCTTAATGCTGGGGATACATTCTGAGAAATGCATCCTTAGGCAATTCCATAGTTGTGTGAACATCATGGAGTATAGTCATACAGACCTAGGTAGTATAGCCTACTGTACACCTGGGCTGTGTGGTATAGCCTATTGCTCCTGGACCACAAATCTGTACAGGATGCACTGTACTGAATACTATAGGCAATTGTAGCACAAAGGTAAGTATTTGTGTATCTAAACATATCTAAATATAGAAAAGATATAGTAAAAATACAATATAAAAGATAAAACTCGGAACACCTGTATAGGGCACTTACCATGAATGGAGCTTACAGGGCTGGAAGTTGGTCTGGGTGAGTCAGTGAGTGAGTGGTCAGCGAGTGTGAAGGCCTAGGACATTTCTGCGCACTACTGCACACTCTGAAACAAAAGTATAGTATAGTAAATACACGAACCAGTAACAGTCATTTATTGTCATTATCAAGTTTTATGTACTGTACACAGTTGTATATGCTAGACTTTTATATGACTGTCAGTGCAGTAGGTCTGTTTACACCACAAACACATGAGTAATGTGTTACACTACAACATTACTAAGTGATAGGAATTTTTCAGCTCCATTATAATCATATAGGACCACTGTCATATCTGCAGTTTGGCAGTGACTGAAATGTCACTGTGTCGCACGTGACTGTAGTGTTTTTTGCAACTTCATGAAGAAACACTAAACCCAGTCACATGTTCCATCCAGACCTTTAAGCAATTCAATTCCACAAAAATATTGAGCTCTGCTATTGAGCTCTTAATATATAAAAGCACCATGTCAAATATGATGGGGGGCAGATAGATAAAATCTGATCTTTGCACTCAGAGAATTGGCACTTTCTTTGCAGATGAGGCAAGTGTAGGTAGATAGAGATGGGTTTTGAGATGGAGGATGTCATACTTGGTCAGGGAAGGAGATCAGAAAGTGTTTTGTGGATGAAATGAAAATGGAAACAAATTTTGTGAAATTTGAAGCTATGATACAAAACTCTAGAGGATGATGATGGTGATGTTGATAGTCAAAAACAGAAACTGCTAAAATAAGAAATATTTATTAAAGTGCTAGTCACAAATTCTATTAATAATCCCGTGAATATGATGTGATTTATCCTCATAATAACGTTATGAGGAGGTCTACTCTCTTCCCATTAAGGACAAGCACAGGTGCGGCCCAGTGTGTTGAAATAACTTGCCCGTAGCCACACAGATGGTAGTGGAGGACACAGAATTCAAACCCAGGTTTATCTTACTCCAGAGCTTGAGCACCCACTCTGGGTCTTGTCTCTTTGCCTTGCTCCTCCTTCCTTCACTATGTGTCCCACATCCACCTGTTCTGGGATCTAGTGTGTCCAGAGGAAGAAGCCTGTCCTCGCTTGCTCTGTCCTAGGATTACCACTCTGACCGTCCTAACGGAGTTATGTTCGTGCTGATAATGCTGACAAAGTAGAGGTGGCCCCACAAGGACCAATGTCTTATGAAAGGCTGTCCTGGCCCATCACAGAACCAAATAGTGGTCCCTGGGTTCCATGAAGCCCATTGCAAGTGGGAATTTCTTACACATATGACAGGTACCCAATCTATATTTCTTGACCCTTTTGCCTGTAACTGCTTAGTATCACCTTCGCTCTAAGCCAGGTGAATTGGGAGTAAACTAGGTGAGCACCCCACCAAATGATGCTGCGTCTGTCAGTTTCAAGGGGAAGTAAAGGGAAGAACTAGAAAACCTTCTTTGCATTCCATGAAGTGACACAACTGGCACTGGAATGTGAGTTGTGTTGAAAGTGTGATGTCCGAGAATATGACCTGAAATTCTGCCCAGTTTTCTATGTGATAGCCACACGATTCTTAAACAGTAGAGCTCCCACATTATAACTATGATAATTTAGGTATGTCTCTTTGGAAATTGTATTTTAAGAGATATCCTTGAAATAATTTTGTTGTATTACGGCATTCTGTTTGGAATTTTAAAAGAACAAAATATTTATTAGCTTAAAAGTTTTGTCAAAATAAAATCTAGAGGCTGTCATGAAGAATTCCAGTATTTGGTTTTGTTCTTTGTGGATACTGAAGGCAAATGAGTCTCCCTCTCTTCTGCGCTGACCACTTCCCCATGCAGAGTCCCCTTATTTATTGATTACTGAAACTTGAAGGTCATCTGGGTTTTGCTGTTATTTTTATATGATTCTATTTTTTTTTTTATCATTTATTTGTTTCAGCTCAGAATCTGCCTGTGGGTCCTTTGGATCGTGACAAAACAGCTGGTACATGACAAGTTGCCAGAGTTAACAGCTGCCTGTCACACTCCATTGCCAACTCTGACACCAGTGATGAATGCAATCCCAGTTTTAAATGGACCCATTTTTCTAACCTCAGAAAATTGTCTTCATGACTTTGAGCTGTCAAGAGAAAAAGAGCATATTCACAAGCACCTACACAGAATTCATCATTTCTTTAATGCTTGTCTCATACTGCCTTTTACCGATGACCAAAAGGTCATGTAAATTAAATACGCAGGTTTGAGAAGCATATGAAGAATAAAACACATTCTTAAGGAACCACATGGAAAACAAGGCAAATTTTAAGGGAAAAAAAAGATAGACACCTCTTCTAACAATTTCTAGGACAATGAAAAATTGTAATGAATTGATAAAAATACTGTTTGTGTGCATTATAAAGTAAATTATGTGGCCGGGCGTGGTGGTGTGTGTCTGTAGTCCCAGCTACTCAGGAGGCTAAGGCAGGAGGATCACCTGAGCCCAGGAGTTTGAGGCTATAGTGCACTGTTATTACACCTATGAATAGCCACTACACTCCATTCTGGGCAACATAGTGACACCTACTCTAAAAATATAAATAAAATAAAATAAAATAGACTATGTATAAGGAGCTATAAAAAGAAGGTGGCGAAATTTTAATGGGAATTTATATTATCATATTCATATTTAAATCAAAGATTGCCACACCTGATATGTTAAATAAAAATTGCTCATCCTTAAAGATTAAAGTTCAAATAGCTAATATTATACTTCTACTATTTGGGAATTCAGCAACATCTAAGGATATTCTGTTGTGTTTTTTTAGTATGAAACAAAATTTCTACAAGAATCTAACAAAAAAATAGCCTATTTCACACAACAAGCCATACTGTCCTCACTACTGAAGATAAAAAGATAAATTAAATTTGAGTATCATTGTAATAAAGCAAAAGTTAGAATTTGAGTTATGTAGAAACAGCACAAAGATAAAAAGCAAATGTCATGGAAACAATGGAAAAAAATGAATGAAATTTTTTTTAAAAAGTGACAAGGTGAATTTGATTTAAAAATATTACTGCATAACCATTTGGGTTTACATTTTATGAAAGTTAAAAACACTAAAATTTAGTCATAAAGCAAAACTCCCAGTTACTATTTATAAGAAATACGGCTAATCCAAAATGGTCCAAAAATACAAATAATGATGACATAAATAAGGCATAGAAAAGAAAAAGTGAGATAAAATAAAAGAACCATGGTAAAAGAGAGAGAGATAATATTCAATCACCAAAAGGTTTGCCTATACTTACAAAAGGCACACTCCACCGTGAAGATACAGGAGCTGTGAACATTGAAATGTTTAGTAATTTAAAATCAAAACAAGAAGTTGTCCAAGATCACAGAGTGTATAAATCATAGAAATACATTTCCTGTAGCTAAAACCAAGTGTTTTTTCCAAGCCTAACAAATTTTTAAAATATGGCTAGTACTGGACCCCCCGTTAGATAAATTCCATTAACAGGAATTCATGTGTATACCAATTTAAGGCTTCATGTATAGCAGGACCAGTAACCCATGCTCATTTGCAGAGATTAAAAACCTATTGTCACTAGTGAGCTCCAGTGCAAAGCATGGGGATCTAGCCTCTGAGATTCTTTCACCTTTCTTTCTCTACCCTGAGTTTCCCCATGTCCTCTCCAGTGCCCTCCTGTAACAGTCCCTCTCCTCAGGCATCCTGCTGGCGAGCGTAAAAGGTGCACTTTTTAGCACTACTCCTGCATCCTCTCCTTCACCCTGGCTCCTTGAGGACGTTTTGTAAATGTTTTGCTGTAACTCAAGTACACCTAGTCAAGGAGACACTCCTAGAACCACCGCAACTGTGGCACAGGACTGCTCTGTGTCCTCTGCAAATTCAACACTTCTTACTCTAATTAGAAAGAGCCAAGAGGAGCCCGAAAGGCTGGGAAGGGAGAAAATGTCACCACCCCTAGTGTAGGCCACCAGGGAGCTCGCCTTCCTGTGCTCAGTGTACCGAGAAAACCAAAGCGGGTGTGCCCTTGCCTTGACTGCCAGAATGTTCCAACAGGTGTCTCTTTCAGGATCTAAAATAGCACTCCCTATCATCCCAGCCCCCTTGACTGCTTAAGCTTTTCTTCATATTATTTATTTAAAATGTCATAGTATATTTTATTGGGTTTTTTTTTTTGTATTTAGCTGTTCATTTTTATTTAGTTGACTCTGTGTTCTTTACTTCCTCCTGATGTTTCAAGTTTCATTTTTTATTTATTTATTTATTTATTTGAGACAGAGTCTCACTCTGTTGCCCTGGCTAGAGTGCCATGGCGTCAGCCTAGCTCACAGCAACCTCAAACTCCTGGGCTCAAGTGATCCTTCTGCCTCAGCCTCCCGAGTAGCTGGGACTACAGGCATGCGCCACCATGCCTAGCTAATTTTTTCTATATATTTTCAGTTTTTCAGTTAATTTTTTTATATTTTTAGTAGAGACGGGGTCTCTCTCTTGCTCAGGCTGGTTTTGAACTCCTGACCTTGAGCGATCCTCCCCCCTCGGCCTCCCACAGTGCTGGGATTACAGGCGTGAGCCACTGCGCCGGGCCCTCAAGTCTCATTTTTTAAATTGTTTTCTTGCTATATTGGGAACTTCATTTAGACATTTTTTTTTGCAGAGGGGTGGAGCTAGGTATACTAGTGATAAATTCTCTTGTTTTTCTTTCATCTGAGAATGTGTTGATTTGAAATTTTTTAAAATTAAATAACAAAAAGCAGGCAGAGAAAAATGACACCTTACCTTCAGGAGGAAAACAATTCTTATGGTAATAGATCAGAAACCTCAAGGTCCAGAAGGAAATAAAATAATGTTTTTCAATATTTGAAAGAAAAGACCTCTCAACCCATATGCCTATATCCAGCCAAAACATACCTTACTGTTTTTTCATTGTCTTCCCCAATGGAGTATAGACCACATGAGGGCAAGGGTCCTGTCTCTTTTCTTCACTATTTCTCCAGGCTCCTGGCACATAGTAGAGGCTGGACAAATATTTGTGGTGACATAAAGGGAAGAAAGGAAGGAGAGAGGGAGAGAGGAAGGAAGGGAGGAAAAAAGAGGGGAAAGAAGAAAGGAAGGAAGGAAGGAAGGAAGGAAAGAAGGAAGGAAGGAAGGGAGGGAGGGAGGGAGGAAGGAAGGAAGGGAGGGAGGGAGGGAGGGAGGGAGGGAGGGAGGAAGGAAGGCAGGACGGAGGGAGGGGAGGAAGGGGGGGAGGGGGGTCG
>CAUYRT010039488.1:0-33609 GCA_963574885.1 Lepilemur ruficaudatus | reverse complement strand
GAGACAGAGGTTTCACTATGTTGCCCAAGCTAAAGTCTTTAAATCTTAAGTTTTCTTAAGAATTTTCCAATATCTATACTTTATGACTGTATCATCATACAAGATTTCCTTTGTTCCATTCATTTGCACATTTCTGCACAGATGAAGACCACAGATGATGTCAATAAGGTCCCTGTGTTCTGCCATCTTAAGCAATTTTATGGTAAGAGAAACTTGGGAAACTTGTAGAAAACTCCATCTGATAAACAGGTAATTAATTTCTGGCTTCCCAATGAAGTTAAAAGTGCTCTGATGGCATCTATGGAAATTCTGTGTGAGATACTGTAATTGTGAGTGTATCTTTAGACACCAGAATCATTTTGCATATTGTAGAAAGAATTTTGATTATTGTCTGAAAAGCATACTAGATTACTTCCCTACAATGTGTATTACAACATAATAATTATTTAACTGACATATGTTACAAAATTTACCATGTCACAAAGAAGATAGTCCTTGCTCAGTAAGATATAAAGTTGCATGGAAGAATTGGTTTTCTTAAAGAAAACAGGCAAATAGAGAATAGGTATATGTAAAACATGCTACCTGGTTTAATTTTATCTGCTAAGATTGACAAAAACAATATAAATAACAGTAAGAATGATGATTCAATTTTCTGAACGTGTAGCAGGTACCTGGAAAAATGCAAAATAATTTACCTATAACTTCTTATTCAATCCTAACAAGGATTAGGTGTGTGAACCTCCTGCTTCTTATGGGATCACTTGCTCCCTTTCTCTTTACCAGCCTTTTCATGCCTCCAGAACTTATTGCTGTGGCTAACACATAGTAACAATCTAATGAATGGTAAGCATTTATTGAATAAATAACTGGATGAATGAGGCCTGATAATTCCAGTGTGAATGAAGCAACAGTGTTGAGACAAATTTTATTTTGAAATTTATGTTTGAACCAAGCTCTGGGACTATTGGCAGCCAAGACTGAAAAAGAGGCACAGTGTATGGTGAAATTCTATTAATGCTTCTCATTCATTGAGTAATTCATGTGTGCTAAGCCCTGTACTCATGAATTTAAATACTAACTCATATATTGATTACTTAGTATGTACTAATATTTTCTTAAGTGTGCTATGTATAATATAGCTAGGTAAAATATAGGATGTCTAGTTAAATTTGAATTTCTGATAAAAAATAATTTTTAATATAAATATGGGACAAAAGTTATTTGTTTCTTTTTTTTCTCTTCTGGAATTCACATTTAGTTGAGCATCCTGTAATTTTATTTGCTAAATTTGGCAACCTTAATTATATGCATTGTCTTAATAATGCATCAGTCCTAGGAGGCTCATTTTAGAAATGGCAACATTGAGGCATAGAAAGGTTGTGCAACTTGCCCAGGGTTCTATGGCTAGTGAGTGGTGAGCCAGGACTGAAATCCAGAGGGACTGGCTTCAGAGACTGTGCCTTTAACCACAGCACTATACTCCCAATGTCTCTATGAGGTAGGTACAATTATCCCCATTTTATTCATCGGATATCAGAATTGGTGAAGTCAAGGAACTTGTACCATGTTATATAGCTAATAAAAGAGAGGCAGTCATGATTTGAACAAGGGATGCCTGTCTCCAGAATTAATGTCGCTCATCCCTATCTTTAAAGATGAAGTCATACAACTGGAATTTTTCAAGGTCAGGGACCATTAATGTTTTTCAGTTGTTATTATTTTCTTCCAGGGTAATGTGAGACACAGGCTAATGAAAAATAAATGCCCAGGGAAGGCCCAATACCATTCAGTGTCAACAAATTAAACATAGTGTCACCAAGATTCTTTTTAGAGTAAGAATTTATTTCACTATTTCTAATAGCTTAAGTGTGGGCATTAGTATATTTTTGTAGCTAGAGGATCTGAACTACAGAGAAGCTGATTCATCTTTCAGCATTTTACCTTATGTACATGTCAGCTCAGAGGATTTATTAAACATCCACAGCCTCGAGACCTTCAATGTGATTATAGTGAAAGTATTTCCATAATATTGCCCTTGTCTACTTCATTTGGTCTTTAGGATTAGCAGTGGCATGTTGGAACACTAAAGAAATGTATACAAGACCATCCTTTAAATTTACTCATTCTCATTATATCTGGCCTGATTCTATCCCAACACAGTAGTTCAGCACAAATCTAACAAATATAGGCTTGTCAGTAAAGAGAATTTCTTAAATAAGCAAATCAGACTCTTTTAACTTTTTAAAATGTGTTCATTTGAATCAAACAAAAATAAGTCAAATGGATACATTTATAATGACAGGCATGGAAATTGTGCTCTCAGAATTAAATTTGCCTCATCTCCCTGTTATTTGAGACAATTGTCCATTTGTGTGAAAATCAAGTAATTATATGCTCCAATGCTTTTCAAAAGGAAGGTTGCAGAAAGAGAAAAAAACACAAGTGTGGGCCACCTATCGATAATAACACATCTTGGGTCTGATCATTCAGAATGAACTAAAAATGCTGTTACCATCACACACCTCCTGGGTGATTAGGTGACCTTTATATCTGCTTTGGGTTCTATATTATGAGCTTGAAAATTATTCACTTCTAGAGGATGGGAAATGTCTGTCTAAACACTTTTGAGGAGACATCACATAAGACCAAAGCTTTTCTTAGGAGGCTCACAATGGTCTTTGATTATGGAGAATGTAATTGGATGCTTCATTGCTATATCATGGTTCATTTGACCTAATAACCAAAATATTTTATGCGTTTTCACATGTTATAGACTAATTAGATGTTTACATTTGTTGACTTATTTCATTCCCATAAATGAGATAAGTAGAGCAGGTAGTATTGTACCTGCGCACAGTTGCTGATGATGGAGCGCAATTGCCAAGATTACGCAGTCAGCATACTGCGGGACCAAGGCTCTGACTCAGCTCTGAGGTGTGTTCTCTGTCATGCAATATTATTGCTTATGATTTTGCCAGGTACAGTTTGCTGTAAGATTCACCCAATTTGTTGTTGAGGCTTTCAGAGTTAAGTGTGGCTTACGACAATTTTCTGAAAATTCCTGTTTGCTGCTAGGTAGGATCAACCTGGAGCCCAGTTTGAGGTAGAATAATGTATCCTCCTCTTTGCTGTGTTTCCTCTGCCCTCTGGGTTTCCCTTCTCCTTTCTCAGCATCAAGTGCTCTCATTGGGTCTGTTCTTTTATGTCCAAAGGCTCTTACTGCAAAAGTCACTCAAAACTCTCTTTGTGAGAGAATGTTCATTTTTCAAAACAATCCTCCTTCCAGTAAAACCCCAGAACCTTCTCATCCAGGTGGCCTAGGCAGAAACAAAGTGATCAGTTAATTCCCAGCTATCCGTAAATAACTCAATACAGTCACTCTCTGGAATATATGCATTTGAAAAGTGAATACTTGGAGGCTAAGGTCACAACAAAGAAATTAAGCTTTTTGTCTTGTGTTTTCATTACCATTTTTCCAGGGGTGAATTCATTTTTATTCAGTGGCTTAGACTTGTGGTGCTTCCTATATCTTTCAATAGTTCTAGGATATTCTGAGTTATTAGGTTGGTGCATAAATGATTGTGGTTTTAGCATTGTTGAAATTTGCCATTTGATATTGGCATATGGTCTTAAATAAATGTGGTTAGGTTATACATCATTTTAATGCACGTTTCTCACTTTACGTTTTTTGCTAATGACTTACTACTTGCTGTTTATTTTATATTTATTTTAGACTATGGAAAAGATGTTAGACAAAAAGCAAATTTGAGCAATGTTCTTATTCGAGTTCAAAATGAGTCATAAAGCAGCGTAGACAACCTGCAACATCAACAGTGCATTTGGCCCAGGAACTGCTAGTGAACACACAGTGGTTCAAGAAGTTTTGCCGAGGAGACAAGAGCCTTGAAGATGAGGAGCGCAGTGGCCATCAGAAGTTGACAACGACCAATTGAGAGCAATGGTCGAAGCTGATTCTCTTACAACTACATGAGGGGTTGCGGAAGAGCTCAACGTCAACCACTCTACGGTTGTTTGGCATCTGAAGCGAATTGGAAAGGTGAAGAAGCTCGATAAGTGAGTGCTTCATGAGCTGAGCGAAAATCAAAAAAAAATCGTCCTTTTGAAGTGTCGTCTTCTCTTATTGTGTACGCAACAACAAAGAACCATTTCTCGATTGGATTGTGACGTGTGTCCCTTTGAATGTTACTGTTTCCCAATTCTCTCTAATCTCTTCTTCTGGAACTCATAGTAGACATTTCTTGGATCATCTTAAGATATTAATACGTAGTTTGGCACATACTAAGTGCTGGAATGTTGGTGACAATGATAATGACGGCAAGGATGATTAATTTAGAAATGGCTATATTGAGTAGGTAAAAGATCAAAAGTGTGGAGTTAAATTGACCTGGGTTCAAATATATTAGCTGTGTAATCTTGGCCAAGTTATTTGGCCTTTTTCTTTTTTTTTTTTTTTTTTTTTGCGACAGAGTCTCACTCTGTTGCCCGGGCTGTAGAGTGCTGTGGCATCAGCCTAGCTCACAGCAACCTCAAACTCCTGGGCTCAAGCAATCTTTCTGCCTCAGCCTCCCAAGTAGCTGGGACTACAGGATTTGGCCTTTTTAAATCTCAGTTTCCTTATTTGTAGCATAATACAACTCATAAGGTTTTAAATAATTTGGTATTTAGTAGGTTCTCAATAAACATTCATTTTCCTTTCTTTACTAAAATTGTTCTTAATACATCAAATCCTACTGGTTCTTAGGATGAGGAAATAACCATGGCTGGTTTGATAAGGCTGCGTGACAAGATAAGTGAGGTTGTTTAAGAATATCAAGGATTCTGTTGGGGAATTTAAAACAGGGGCTATTGTAGGAAAAAAAAAAAAGACCTGGGTAGGGGAATATAATCAATGAGCAGACCCATTTGACCGAAGGGAGAGGTTATATAGATGCATAATGAGAACTATGATTAGGAAAGCAGTGTGGGGCCAGATTAAGGATCACTTGCCTGTTTGGCCAAGAGGATGGGCTTTCCCTCGTAGATGCCTTTAAAGGGTTTGAGGAGAGAGCAATATGATCAAGTTAAAGAAACGCAACCGAATGGCAGTGAGCAGAATGCGTTGTGGGAACAGAGAGAGAAGAGGGCTGCTGCCAAAGTCTAGGAATAAGAAATAAAGGGCTTGGACTAGTAAACTGGAAAACGGGATCAGAAGGGAGGAGACTAAGACCCACACAGTACAGAGTTGGAAGAGAGAGAATTTGGTGATTGAATGGAAGGGTGAGGCACAAGGAAAAATTATAAATAAAAGGCAACCCAAGGTTTTGAACCTCGGTGTAAATTCAAGAAGAATGGAAGGTTTGGGTTTCAAGAGGGACAATCTACTAAATTTTAAATATGTGAACAATGTGATAGCAGGACAGCTGGGTGGCACTATGCAGCTTTGTTGGTTATCCTGAAATATTTGTAGTTTCCCAAACACCACACTCTTTTCTCTGGGCCATTGCCTGTGCCTTTGCCTGAACTCTCTGCTAGCTAATTTCTGCATGTCTTTCAAGACTTAATTAAGGAGCCGTGAGAAAACCTTCTATGCCCCTACTTCCTAGCTAGGGCTAGATGTGTCTCCTGTGGGATACAATAAAGTCCTAATTAAACCTCTACCAGAATATTCATCACCCTGTGTTACGATGACTTGTTTGCTTGCCTTTCTCCTTCAGAGGACTGGGAACTCACTAGTACCACCCAGAGTATATGGTGCATAGAAGGCATTTAATAAATTACTTATTGAATGATACGATAGAACTCAATTAGGAAATGTGGGTGGCAAGGGGAATCATTCTTCCTTTTCCTTCTAAGTTCATAGCAGATACAAATACAGCCCTCTGTATTTGAATATTTGATCTTAAGTATCAATTTATCTGACTGCTTCCTTGACTTAAAACTAGACCTATTATTCTAGCAATGCTCTGAAAAGATTCCATGCTTAATCAAAACCATTTGAACAATTCTCTGGGTAGAGGGCATTTTAACACATCCATTCCTTCCCACCACCAGGAATCAATGAAGCAGCAAGAGAGCAGATTTTCTTGCACCCTCACTGCTCCTTGAGGTACAAGCCAATTTTCTAGCTTCAACATATCCTAGCAAATAATTGTTTGGTTCGAAAATGAAACTTTTTATTGCAGCAATAGTGATAGGATACCAATAGGACAATAAAAAAATGAAGTCTTCATGCATCTGATGTGAGTGCATCAGGCTGGCAGGATTCCTGGAGGTGGTGAATGGAGCCAGGGCAGAACTGAATGCTTGAAGGTCCAAGTGCAATCATAAATGATTTCCATAAATAGTGCTGCAGAGTCTTTGCTATCTTGTGTGAGCCACTGAAGAAAGGGGAAGAGGCTGATATCCTTGGAGGGAAATGGACTTCTTTTTATGTTGCTAACAAAGAGGAGCCCACTGGCAGTGCACACTATGACATTTGCTTTGGGTTTTAAAAACACATAGCATTGTCTGCTTGGAAAAATTGAAATTCTATATGGCAATTGTCTGTGACACGTGTAAGGCAAGTTATCCTATCCCATTAATGATGTGACTAAATAAAAAGAAAATTTCCTTACCACCACTTAGGCAAAACAATATATTGGTGCATGAGCAATGTCACAGAAGAAATAAATGGATTGGGAAGCAGGAGGTTGGGGTGAAATAGAGTATGGGCTTTGCAGATAGACCTGAATTGTGACATGCACTGTTTTGATTTTCTTGCTTTACATTAGGGACAATACAACTCTTTCTATGGGGTCATAAGGATTAAACCAGAAAGCATACCCAACAGAGAATATATTTCTGGCAAAGAGAGGACACATTTCTTAACTTTTATTGAGGGTGTATTAAAGAGGATACTTGCTTGAATATGGAGTGCAGCTGTTAAAAAAACAATTCAAAGCTTAACACAAACCCTTTTGTTTTAACGGCTATAAGTTGTGTGACCAATGCACCCATACACAAATGACCTATGAAAGACAGTGGTAGAAAAGAGCGAAAATATGTTTTTTCATTACCTGTGCCTTACATGGAGGAAAACAACTTTAAAACTTCAGCCATGGCAGTGTGCGTATTTTCTATCCTGCTTATCCCCAACCAGATCATGTGTCTGTGCCTATGTGTCTGTGTGCGTGCACCTCACACTCCACAGAGCAGGATTCTACTGAAAGGGAATGCAGGATGACAAATTTGAAAGTTTGGAGACCTCGTCAACCTAGGGATGTTAGGAAATCAGCACATTTCTCTATTATTTGTTTCTATACTCTGTTTCTTTAGATTTTAGAGAAGCATTTGAAAGAAATGGAATAAGACAGACTCTGACAATCCCAAAGAACACCTAAGTATTTGCTGGATGGCCTTGATATCTGTAATTTTTAGCTCACTTTTAGAGTTTAGGTCAAATTGATTTTATTAGTTTGACTGAAGTTACGAGACAATTTAATGCAGGGGTGAGAGGGGGAGAACTAGCTAGATTAGTCAAGTATATACATCCAGACAGTGCTAAGGAGTGAGAGATTAGGTGTCTCTGGGAATTCTACTGGGGGCCAGGTGTCCATGGGAGTCCTCCTGGGCTTTGCAGAAATGACTCAGACGTGACCAGGAGATCCTGGTAGCAGATGATTTTAGAGTGTCATACGAAGCATCAGAATCTGGAAATGGCAAAGGGCAGCATGGGGTGGGAAAAAGACAGAAGAAAAAGGGTATTGGGATATTGAGGCCAAAAATTCACCTTTTTACCGTTAAAGGATGCCAGGACCAATAGTATGTAAACAGAACCCTGTTAGTAGAGCCGAGTGATAAGGAGAGGCCTTTCTAGGTATACAAGCAGGGAGTGAGGAAAGAAAAAATTTGGGGAAGGAATAGAAGGGCACCTCATGGTAGTGAAAGGACATTATTATTTAGGACACAAAAAGATCTCAGTCCAAATGTAGCTTCTACCCCTTAGTAGCTAAAAATTTATTCATCATATTTAAGCTTCATTTTCCCCATTTATGAAATAGCAAATATTAACAGCTACTTTGCAAGGCTTTTGTAAAGATGAAATAAGTAGAAGGATGCAAACCATTTATTACTGTCTGTGACACACAATAGGGCTTAAAATGATAGCTATTATTTTTATATTTAGTAGTACTAATTAAAAAGAATTTTAAATCCTGGAATAAGATGGTGGGTACCTTGAATTCTCACTTGAATTTAATGTTATGTTCCCTAGAGAAGTTCCTTTGGACTCACAGGGTTAAGATTTCATAGTGTGTCCCCTGAAAGGAGGCTTTCCTGAGCAGGGTGAATGTACTTCTGAAGCAGCCTTGCATTCTCTGAGATGAAAGAAGCATTGAATTCAGATAAAGCAGTCGGACATGTCTGTTTTTGATTGTTGATAAATATTTCATTTTACATTTTAAATTCATATGGGCCACAAAATCATTGAAGATGAGAAAGAATTCAATACTAGGCCATCATCCCTTTGCAGGATTGTTTCTTAGAACTCGCTTGTTCCCGTTTTGTTCAATTGAGATTGAAGCACCTTGGCAGCTGGCCACTGACAGCTACTTCACAGCTGCAGTGAGCACACCATGAGGATGAGTTTCTTTTTCCCTTGTTGGTGAGTCCAAAATATTTCCCTTCTAGGATGGACTAAAAAGCAATCATTACTTACCTAGGTACAGGCTTGATTTTTTATCTAAAAAAATACCATGTTTGGGCTACCAATGCTACCTGTCTACATGTCTTGCATTACAATGGAGAGATGTGTGGTTATTTTTTTATAGTTTACATTTTATGGCACAGAACTGCAACATCTTGGAGCTAACTATAGGGTGGCATTTTAATATAAACATGAAAATGACATTCAATTAGGCAAATTGAGAAAAACTGAAAACGGCTAAAAGTGCACATGTTTACACAATTGTATTGCTGTCCCTGGTGTAGTCAGTTTCTGGAGGGTTGAGGCTTCCTCTCTCTAAATTTCAATTATATTATTAGCAGTAGGCCATCTTCACAGTAATTGATACACTCACTTTATCTAATGGAGTATTTTTCGTCTAATTGGCTTCAAATTTATCATACAAATGTCAAAGCCAAATTTTCCTATAATAACCTATTATTTCTGCAGTTTTGGCTCAGTGCACCCACAAGAAATGGCATAATAATCATTTTTGGGCGAACGAAGGACGGCAACTTAATTTTCTTACCTCTGATGAGAATGACAGCTACTTTAGAAAAAGAAGAAACTTTTAATATGTTCACTTAATTTTGCCACATTTCTCATTCACAAGATTTGACTTCGTCCTACTCTAAACATGGGAATGAATATACTTGTTGAATGGGAGCATTAAGGAGGCTGTGGAGTAGATAAGAATAAGAATAGGACTAGGAACAGGTGGTTTGGATGCAGCTCTTAGATGAAGCCATTTGGGGCAAATCTCATATCCCTGTTCTCATATATCCAATAAGAAGGTAAGCCTAGAATCATTGTTTCACAAACTTTGGTTGCTTATGTACCCCCTTCAAGGTTTTCACACCTTTATACACCAACCGGCCATTTTTTTTATTTCAGCATATTTCGGGGGTATAAATGTTTAAGTTACATGTATTACCTTTGCCCACCTGAGTCAGAGTTTCAAGCATGTCTATCCCCCAGACGGTGTGCACCGCACCCATTAGGTGTGAATATAATCATACCCTCCTTCTCCTCCCCCTGCCCAACACCCGATGAATGTCTCTAAGATATGTGCACATAAGTGTTGATTAGCTAATGCCAGTTTGCTGGTGAGTACATGTGGTGGTTGTTTTTCCATTCTTGTGATACTCCACTTAGTAGAATAGGCTCCAGCTCTATCCAGGATAATACAAGAAGTGTTAGAAACCCGTCCACTTTTTTTTATCTGCCATATTTCACTGTCTTAACTAACTCATAAAAAATATATATTTCAAAAGGAAGCTTAAAATAACAAACAGAAAAGCAGTATCACTTGCAATAAATGTAATTCCTGAAATGAGTAAATAAATATTAAATTAAAGGAAATACACTTGAGGACCACCAATGAAAATCATATCAGGAATTATGTTTTCATGATTGTATTACCATCATTTATTTAGTTTGCAATTTGTACTATTAGCAGAATGTACACCACACTTTGGGAAATTTTGGGCTAGATGATTTTTAGGGTCTTTTTCTGCTCTAAAAGTCCATAATTAAGCTAAGGCAAGGCTTTTCTGGCATACATTTCAGAATAGCCATCCTGCCTCAGAAATCCTTCTGAATCATTTCTATGGAAAATGGGATATTCCTAGTCAAGGGTGAGATATGACATACTATCTTGTTCTCCAGAGAAACCAAAGAGAACATAGAAACTCATGGAAATGTAAGAGTGAGAGATTAAATAGAAAAAAAATCATATTTTTCTCTAGGGAACATTAAATTTAAGAAACTTAATGTGACACTAGTTAAGGCAAAAAGGTAAAATATTATTTAGGGTGTGCTTTTAAAATTGACAGTGTGCCTTTTTCTCAGGTCTATGTGTGGAGTTATGTAGCTATGCTCATATACAGAATGCACTTTTGTGCATGGTCTAAAAGGATTTAGATGAATGTTGAATTAGGAAAAGGGATAGGGAGAGTTGGTAGAGAAAGGAATACTAAATTTATAAATGGAAGCAGGAAACAGGGGCCTTTTAGTTCAAAATTTCTGAGTGATTTTGGTATAATTCTCTCATAATTTATCCCTCTTGTCAATTTAGTTGTAAGAATTACAGTACAACTAGTATGTTGATTATGTCCCTGGCTCTGGCTATTACTCTAATATTGTTTATAAAACATAGAAATAAAAAAACAGTAAAATCTATTGCACTGCCCCACTGGAAATTAAGAAATTTGGGATAAAGAAAAGAACAGAAGGATTATCTTCATGGGCCAAATGAGAAATTTTCATTTCCCTCTACTCTGCCTTCAACTGCAACCTCATGATCCTTTTCTATTCTGCATCTGTGGCTATAGGAATTATTTGATATGTGTCACACTGAAAGAAAAGGAAATAGGGCTTTTCCATTATAATCAGTTGATTTCCAAATAATATTTTAAGGACACATTCCTTCAGGCTGTATAAAGTTCCTAAAGATCAAAACAACGAATGTGAAAGAAATTCTGGTTGCTCAGATGTTGCTGTTGGTAATCAAGACTTGAAGCAGAACAGACCTCTTTTGTGCATCCCAGAGTACAGATGAAATAGCACAGACTCTAGATTCAGATCTGATCTGAGTCCCTCACAAGGTAGATGTGAGAAAAAAATTGGATAGTATGTGCAGGACACTGAAAACTGTAATGCACTACATGATTGTTAGGCATTTTTGTTAATTCAGAGTCAAGGTGGAAAGAAACAGCTTCCTAGATCTCTTGGATGGCTGTCACTGGTCATGTGATTAGTACCTACTAAAAAAGGTTCCCTTGAGAGTTCAACAATAAGATTAAAGCAACTTTTGGTTTGCTCATTTTGGAATTGAAACTACTTTCCAGAATAATTGATATCAGAAAACGTTTAATAGGCAGTTCAATACTGAAAAATTCAACCCAGTTTTCACTGCCGGAGTGGAGGAACAGTTTTGTCCAATTATAAATTTGAGGTGAAGAATTATAGGCAGGACTCAAGTTACAAAGAAATAGAATATGTCACTGTCTGTGAACCATAATTTTTGTTACTAGAAAGGTTGTCTGGTTCCAAAATTTCTCTCTTGCTTGATCCTATGGTGTGGCAGTGCTCAAACAGGGGACAAAGCCTTTCATTCTACAATGAAAGCCCAGATGAGTAACTTCCCTTCCCCTGTACTCACAGGGAATGTTTTTACTATTTGTATTGTTATTTATCTCATTACTTATCCTCAACCTTTCCAGATTTTTAACTCTTCACAATCAGAAAACCATATTATTTTCATATTTTCTCTCTAATGTAATGCTTGCTATAGTAGATGTTCAATAATATTTGTTCAAAGAATGAATGAATGAATGATTAAAATAAATTAACCCCTATAGATGGAACAGTTGACATGCACTTGTCGAGATTATGACACACATGATTGACAGTAGATTCTGATCTGAGAGAAAGCATTTTTAGCGGGTGAGAACTGAACAAGTAGAAAGGAAAGATCCTGAAGGCGGGAGAAAGGGTGTGCAAACAGACACAGTAAAGAACAAAGAAACAAGAAAACAAAGGAAAAAAGGAACAAAGAAACAAAGAAAGGAAAAGAGGGAAATACGCCTGTTTGCAAAGTTTCTGATCAGGGTCTTTTTTAAAAACATACCATGGAATTTCTTGAGTAATAACAAAAGTGATAAATTCATTAATAGTGGACTTTTACAGAGAAAAAAGGAATTGATGTATAAAAAATATATTTAGAATTGAAACAAATGAGGAAGAACTTGAGTATATTCAATTTACCAGTTTATAGTACTTATTACTGAAACTACACACCTTGACACATAAACACATCCTTGCATTGTTTGCTTAGTGTTTCATGCATATTTATTTTGCTTATATCATAATATTTAAGGTTCCTTGGAGACATAGATTGGATTTAGAGCAAGATTGCACTGTAAATTCATGCTTTGAAGCTTCTCTCTCTTACAAACACATGGCAATAACATAAAAATTTAAAAAGAAAAAAATTAAAAAGACACAACAAATACATCGGTATTTGTGGTATAGGTTAGGCTACTGTAGGAAACAACACCAAAATATCAGTGGCTTAAAACAGGAAAGTTTATTTCTTGTTCACGCTGTATTCCTATTGTGCATTGACCCGGGGCTCTGCTCATCACTTTGACATCCAGGTGGATGGCAGGACTACCACTTGGGGCATTGCTAGTTGCTATGGCAGAGGGAAAGAGGGCGTGATGAATCATGCACTAGCTCTCTTTATAGCTTCCACCCAGAGGAGACACATGCCACAACTGCTCATGTTTCATTCACCAAAGCAAATCACAAGGCCATGTCTAAGGTCGAGAAGTAAAATTCTACCAAGTGCCTGGAAGGAAATGTGGAAATATTTGGTATGTGGAAATTATTATTAATTACACAGCTATGGAAGGGTAAAAAAAAATTATTATTATTATTATAATAGCCATGCTAAAATCAACATCACCTTGGCCAGAAATGAATAATGATAAACAAGAGAATAGCTCTGGACTCCAGGGACAGAGGCAGGGAGAGTTAGTTAGGTGTTCAATTCTGTTGAGGTAAAAATGTCCACAGTAGGTTATAAACTCATGTGCTTAGGGTAGCAAAATATCCCTGACACAGCCTAGTGACCAGGATTTGAGATAAACCACCTACTTTCTCAGTGACTCTGTCAATGATAGCCCTCTTAAGTTCATAAGTTGTCCTTTGGAGGATTAGAACTGGTAGAAGTAATAACAAACATCTAGTCAGAGGTATGTAAACATACAATGAGAGGAAAAATACTCACATTCGAGATAAGTCTCCCAGCCAAAAAAATTTTTTTCTTTCTATATTGAAGTATACTTTACATATCATGCCTTTACTCCATTTTAAGTGTACAATTAAATGATTTTCAGTGAATTTACTGAGATGTACAGTTAATCACATAGTTTTAGAGGAATTCCTTTCTCCTATTGAGAAATTTGAACTCACTCACAGAAAACGAATGTTAAGATAGCCAAGAAAATCATTAACTAGAAGATAAATTCACTCCACTTATTAAAAAAATAATGCTATTGTTTATAATAAATAAATTAAAAAAATAATGCTATTGTTTAAATATACAAATTCAGTTTATTTAGGAGCTCTATTGATATGAAAGAAAACATAACATCTAAAAATAAAGAAGAGAATAGTGAGCATAATTGGGCAGAAATGAATGAAGACCATGTAGATATGAAAAACAACCACGTTAAAATTTCAGAAATGAAAGAATGAGTCACTGAAATTAAAAAGAAACCCAACATTTAGTCTAAATGGAAGACTGGATATAGTTGAAAGGATAATTGGTTAATTAGAAGATGGTATTGAGGAATGTTCCCAGAACATAGCACGGTGACATACAAAGACTTGAAAATATGAAAGAGCAGATAAGGGATATGGAAGCACAATTGAGAGGCTCCAATATATGTTTCATAGACTTTCTAGAATAAGAGACTAGAGGGAATAGTAGAAAAAATGTGAAAAGAAAACAGCTGATAATTTAGTACTAAAAAAGGCCTATATCCTCAGATAAAAGTGCATTTCAAGATCTGAGCAAAATAAACAAAAATTAAGCTAAATCTATGGGCATCATAATGAAACTACAGATATGGATAAATTCAAAAACCTTAACAGCTCTCAGTGAGAAAAACAGATTACCTCAAAAAATGAAAACTAGACTAATCAGCTACAACAATAAAAGATACCAGAGGACAACGGAGTAAAATCTTCATGGATTGAAAGGGAACATAAATGTCAGTCTGGGATTCAATACGTAACTACACCATCATTCAAGAGAAGGAGAAATAAAGACACTTACAGACCTGTAAACACTAAGAAGTGCATTTGCTGTCAAGGGCCATTATTGAAAGAACTACTTCAGATGGTATTTCAATAAGAAGAAATTAGGTAAAATGAAAGAGGATGATATTTTTAAAAAGAGGGGAAAGGGTCAGAGTTGAGAAACATATTAAGGTCTTTGTCAAGAAGAGGAAACTATTTTACAATTTAAAGGTAATAACTAAAAAACAATAGTACAATTTAGAGGTTTTGTGTTACTAGAGAAAAAAAGGAAAGGAAAGAATATAGAAGAGAACACTTGTATGTTGGATTGCTTTGGTCCTTCTCTTTTCCCTCTATCAAAACATGTATCACAAGAACTGAAAAATACTTGCTAAATTAAATTGAATATGACTTCTGTTGAAATATATGGAAAAATTGTTTGGAGTTGGAAAAGTGGGCTAATGTTTGTATTATATTATGATGTGTACTATTTTTTAAGTCCCCAAGATAAATCGTGCAGAAAAGCCTCAATTATGTGAAACCATTAGCTAATTGAAATTATTTTTGTCCTTAACCTTAGGAGAAAGAAGATAAACCACAATAGAATAATCAGTATATATTTAAAGTGATAATTTGATTCAGGTCAATCTTGATTTCATCTAGCCACCTATAATTTTTACATTTCCATTTATCTATTATCTATCTATCTATCTATCTATCTATCTATCTATCTATCTATCTATGATAGAGTCTCACTCTGTTGCCCAGGCTAGAGTGCCGTGGTGTCAGTCTAGCTCATTGCAACCTCAGACTCCTGGGCTCACGTGATCTTGCTGCTTCAGCCTTCCAAGTAGCTGGGATTATAGGTGCATGCCACCATGCCCATCTAGTTTTTCTATTTTTTGTGGAGACGGGTCTCGCTCTTGCTCAGACTGGTCTCAAACACCTGAGCTCAAGTGATCTTCCCACCTTGGCCTCCTAGAGTGTGAGGATTACAACTGTGAGCCACTGCGCCTGGTCAGCCATTTACTTCATTCTAAATGATCACTCAGCTGCAAAAGGCCAACTTTTAGGGAGATCAATCATTAATGAAAAGTTCAGTCATTTTAATACATACAATGTACAAGGATAAAAATTGAATTCATATTTTAAGAAATGTTTTTAGAAATAAGGTTTTTGAAAGTCTAAAATAACAGGAAAAAGTCTGGTTATTAGATGTACTATAAACTTACATTTACTGTAAGTAACAAAGCATGAGTGGCATTATAGAGAGTCAGAAAGCTGGGAGTTCTGGTTTCAAGTCTGCTCTGTCGCCAAGTGGCTACGTGGGCATGTATAATTCATTTTACATGTCTGGGCCTCGATATGCTTATGTATAATGTAAGGGGTTTGATCAGATGAACTCTAAGGTCCCTGGATGATTTCTAAGTCTGTGATTTTAGAATGTATCATATCCTGGGCATTTTGGTTGAGGTTTTAGGCTGCCTCAAATATCTCTTTTCTGGCTAGTGCTGTGAACCTCCTAGACTTGGCTTCATCAGAGAGTGCTGGGGCAAGGCCATGCAGTCCCGTGTTACATATCCTCTATCACATGCTTTCCTATCACGAAGGGCGAAATACTATGAGATGGTGAGCACTGAGGGATGACCAGTAGAATAACAGAATGGATCCAAATAGTGAAGTGCACAGGAAAGGCATATCAGCCAATTCACAACTGACATATTCATGCAAATATTGGGCGAAGTTTCTTAGTCTGAAAAGGCGGTTTCTATGGTACCTTTGTCTAAGGAAAAATGCAAGCAATGAGAAGCATTGTTCAAGAAGATGGGCTGGAGCTGTGATAATGACTTTGGCACTGGACCATTTTTTTTGTTTGTGACATTTGTCATGAAGCAATATTCAGGATCTTGATTGGGGGCTCATGCTGTGAAATACAATGAATGTAATATCTAGAAAACAAGGGAGAACAGATGTAGCTGGGTTGTATAATCCAGCGCGGCACTCATTATCCTTATGAAAGGAATAACTATCAAGCTTGAAAGATGGAAAATAGACACAGCCGAGATGGTCAGAATTCTGCCTATAATTTCGATACCTGGGAATAGTCATTATGAAGTAGCATGTTATTATGCCAGTTCTTGTAACACACCAGCATCTCTCATAATAAATAGGCTGTGCAGCCTGACTTTCTCCTCTGGGAAGATGTTTAATTTTTCTCAAATGATATTTCATGGAAAACAAACAAAAGTAAGAGCAGAATGACATGGTCAGGAAATGGTTTTTCACAGATAGGAACTCTTGTTTTCATGATCTGAATTTAAAGATTATGAAAGTATAATATACAAATCCTTATGAGGAGGTCAGAATGGAAGACCTTTGTAAAAAATGTGCCATTATATTCAATGATTTATAATACATGGAAACTTACCTTTTTTTCTTTATTTCCTTTTTTTGGAGTGTTATTAGACTTCAACAGTTGAAATAAGCTGTTAAATTTTACATTGACATAATGTTTCTATTGCTGAGTTCTTCTGCCCTTTGATATTTGAGTTAATAAAACCTTTTTGGTATTTTAATATAAGAGAATAATTTTGTTCCTCTCTGCAAAATACTTTTATTATGAAAAATTACGAGTGTTTGGGCCGCTTCTTTTGGCCATTGCTACAGGAATCATTCCTGAGAGAGAGATTACAGAGTCTGACTGAAGAGAAAGCAGTTCCCAACTGACATATTTAGTAAATCCCAACTACCAAAAGAACCTTTAATACTTTATTCTTTGGAACAAACTTTGAATCTTCTGTAGATACTCAATATCAAATTTTATTTGTTTTACTGATAGAATGCAGTGACTCCTTTTCATTACAAATGTTTATCTAAATCTCTTTTTAGATGTGTATTTTACCTTGTTTATAGCAATGACCTTATTTTCAATGTGCATGTTTGAATGTCTTAAAAAAATATTTAACTCCATTTTTTGTTACTCCTCCTCTTTTTCTCTGTTACTTTACTTTCAACCCAGGTATTCAGATCACTCCTGAAATGAATATTCCAGCTTTTTGAAATTTGTTTACTTTTGAGTACAAGAATCTCTCTCCTTTGTGGGTTGAAAAACAATTCCAGGATATCTTTGGAGCAGAGGGAATCTTAGGATGTGCTTAGCATAAAATACAGCACACAAAATTATGTGTTAAGTTTTGAGGTGAGACATTTGCCATAAGTCTCATAGTTAAACTCTCTGCATTCCTTCCTTCTCTTAGACTTGTAATTCAATGGAAAAAGTCATATTTCAAAATATTCTAGATCTTATTTTAAAATCACATCAAGTTTCTGTTCTTTAGTTCTCAACGGGTTTCTGCCTTAAATCCTGATGTACTTTTTCATCTGATGCTGGGCTAGACAGATACCTCAAAATGCTTTTTACCTTCACCTTTAGACTCTGGAGCCTATCATAGATTGAACTCTAGTGAGTTATGGACTAAATCCAGGTGCCTGCCCAGTTTAAAAAGTAAATATTTGAATACCTTTAAATAGGCATGTATGATCTACTGCTCAAATACCCTCATATCCTGTTGTTGTTCACTGGGACTCCATTTAGATTTCTGGCTGGCACCTGCAGGATTTGAATTTTTGGTGCTCTGCTAGGACTATCCAGGGCAACCATTCTCTGCATTCTAAGCCCTAGGCTTTTATTTTTTTTATTTTATTTTTTTTAGCCCTAGGCTTTTAATACTCAACCTCTTTTTCCTCTTTTTTTTTTTTTTCCTTTTTGAGACAGGGTCTCACTTTGTTGCCCAGGCTGGAGTGTAGTGGAATGATCATAGCTCACTACAGTCCTAAACTCCTGGGCTCAAGCCATCCTCTCACCTCAGCTGGGACTGCAGACACACTCGCCATCATACCCAGCTAATTTTTTTTTTTTTTTGTGGAAATGGAGTTGTGCCAAGTTACCCAAGCTGGTCTTGAACTCCTGGCCTCTGCCTGATCCTCCTGCCTCTGCCTCTGAAAGTTCTGGGATTATAGGCATGTGCCATTGTGCCCAGCCTCTTTTTCCTCTTTTGGGAAACTTTCTCTGCCCTCTTCCTTCCTCTGTTGTTCCACTGCCCTTTCATATATGCATTATTAAGTACATTGTGCCTACTTTGATATAGAACTTGTATTCTTCTATATAGTACTGTCGGTTTGCCATATGGCTCTCCAAAATCAAGACAACCCAAACAGAGAAAACTTTCCTCCCAGTTTAGACATGAGATTATGCCTTTTTGGCAAGAATATCACAGAAATGATTTTTTTTCATTCTTAGTGAATGTCAGGAGGTATGTGATGTCCAAATATCTTATGATTAGAAATGTTAACCTTGATTATTGGATTAAAGTGGTATTTGTGGGGTCTCTCTGCTACAAAGTTACTATGTTAACCCCTGTAATTATAAATATCTTGAGAGAGATTCTTTGTGACTGTGCTAATGTTCTGCCTCAAATTTTGCCCTGGAAGAATGGTATTTAAGATTCAAAATCTGGGTGTCAGCTGTGCTCACTGCTACTGGGGTGGCACTACCCTAAGGCATATATACCTCCTTTATTATAATAAAATAGTATCTCTCAATTGCTATTTTCTTGAGTATTTTTGTCACGAATAAGTCCTGAATTTTGTCTAAGACTTTTTCAGCATCTATGGAGATAATCATATCATTTCCTCCCAGATTTATTAATGTTATATGATATTAATGGATGTCCTTAAGGAATATTATATTAATACATTCTTTAATGGACCAATCTAATAGTCCTGGAATAAATCCTACTTGGTCGTGGTGTATTTTTAATATGGCATTAAAATTGTTTTGTCAGTGTTTTATTTAGTATTTTTGCATTGATATTCATGAATGATATTGGTTTTTAGGTTTTTTTTTTAATACTTTATTTGGTTTTTGGTATTAGTGTTATGCTTGCTTCATAAAAGGAGTTACAGAGCTTTCCCTCCTTTGCAATGCTCTGGAATATCTTATGGGACATTGGGACTATCTGACATTTGAAGGTTTGGTGATTTGTGTCTACTGGAAAGTTTTCTTGGATTATAGTTTTGAATATTATCTTTCTTCCATTGTTTTATTTTTCTTCTTTGAAGACTCTAATAATGTGAATATTATTTCTTCCTTGCCTATTCTCCATTCCTACTACTTTCTTTCTGCCTCTTTTTACTTCTTTCTTTATGTTATTTTTAGCCTTTTGATTATTTCCTCTTATCCTGGTACTAACCAGGCTCGACTCTGCTAAGCTTCTAAGATCAGATGAGATTGGGCATGTTCAGGGTGGTATGGCCATCAAAATTTTAGTACTTTCCTGCCTTTCTTTGATGTCTCATACAAAAAATCTTATTTCAGTTTATTCTACCATGGACACATTGTAATTTATTTTTATTATGAAATATTTTTGACTTTTTCTTAGTTCTTTCCTGAGTTCAAACATTCTCCTTTTGTTTTTCCTTGTTTTTAATATTCTTTTTGGTTCATTTCTTTATCAGTTTTGAATTTCTGATTTAAGGTGGTTTTTCGTAACCTCAAATGTTTGCTTGATCATGTTTAATTCTTTTTAGATTGTTGGCTACAGTTTTTTTTTCTGCTTCATGGTTGTTTTGGGGGACAAATTTTCTTCTGTTGATATGTGTGAATTAAAAAAGAATTATCTTCTGGAACAGCTCTATATGGATTTTATTTTTTTATTGTTCATTTTTATGGTGTTGGTTTTTTTTAAACAGGATTTTTAGTTTAATGGCATCCTTTTCTATCAGGATAGCATGGTCTAGATACTTTAGTGACGTTTTCTGTCATTTGTTTGCTTATTACAATGATGGACAAAGGTGTGTGAGTCCTCATATCTTGTGGTTTAGTTTTCCTTACAAGATCCCAAATGTTTCCCTTTTTTCTGTTTTCTCTTCACAAGCTATATTAGTCAGGGTTCTCCAGAGAAACAGACCAACAGTATGTAGATAGATAGATGACAGATTTATTTTAAGGACTTGGCTCATGCAATTGTAGAGACTCGGTGAGCCCAAAATCTGATGGACAGGCTGGGGGATCAGGGAAGAAACGCAGTTCAAGCTCAAAGGCAGCCTGCTGGCAGAATTCCTTCCTGTCCAACAGATGTTATGCTTTGTTCTATTAAGGTCTTGGCCTTCAACTGACTGGATGAGGCCCACTCCCGTTACGGAGGGTAATGTGCTTTACTCAAAGTCCACTGATTTAGATGTTGAGCTCATCCAAAAGACATTTTCACAGAAACATCTAGAATAGTGTTTGACCAAATATATAGGCATTGTGGCCCAGCCAAGCTGACATATAAAATTAGCCATCATATTACCTAATTATCAAAGGGTGCTTCTTGTTTTATTTTTTTGTTCTTTTCTACCCTCAAAGTTATGTATTTTGAAGAGTAACTCCTGAAATCACTTTAACTGTCTGTTCTTTAAACCATGCCTGCTCCTTTAAATGGCATCTACACCTTTAAATCACACACATTTTGAGATTGCTTGTTTGTAGTTCATGCCCTGATCTTCCTAGGCATTTTTCCAGTATTTACAGAAATATTGTATGGATTTTTAATTTTTAATGGTTGTTCCAAATCATCTTTAGTCCCTTTGTTAACTTCTTTCTTCTATCTCTTCCCTATTATATTCATCAGGGTAGAGGGTACTCCAGAGAAACAGGAGTGTATACACACACACACATACATACACACACACACATAAAGAGAGAGAGAGAGAGAGAGAGAGAGAGAGAGAGAGAGAGAGAGAGATTTAGTATAGAATTGGCTTACATGATTCTCAAGGCTGAGAAGTCCCATCATCTATAGTCTGCAAGTTGGAGAACCAGGAAAGCCAGGGATGTAATTCAGTCCATGCCCACAGGCCTGAGGACCAGGGAAGTTGATGGTGTAACTCCCAGTCAAGTACGAAGGCCTGAGAACTGAGGTGGGCCCCTGGTGTATGGCCCTGAGTTTGAAGCCTACAGAATCTAAGGGCAGAAGAAGATGGAGCTCCCAAGAGAAGACGGATGTTCCAGCACAAGAACAGAGAGTGAATTTACCCTTCCTCCACCTTTTCGTTCTATCTAGGCCCATAACTGATTGGATGATGCCCACCCACATTGGTAAAGGCAGCTCTTCTTTATTCTCTCTACTGATTAGAATGCTAAGCTCTTCTGGAAGCATACTCACAGATAGCCAGCAATGTCTTATCAGCTATCTGGGCATCTATTAGCCCAGTCAGGATGACACATGACATTTACCATCACACCCATGTTTTCTTTTTTTGTCTTTGCTAACCACAAAGGCTTATGGTGGACCAGGGGCAGGGAAGCAAATTGAGAGATTTTATGCTGGGATTTGGTGATTTTTTCCTTTTACTCACAGATATTTTGCAGTTTTGGCATTTTCTACTTTGAAGTTATGCTGAGGCTATAGTTTTTGTGCATAATTTACCTTTTTCTTCTTGGTTTACCTTATGATTTGGTGAGGACATTTTTAGAAATAGGTAGCTGTACTGCCATATTGTCCTCAGCTACTTGAAAGTTTATAAATGATTTTTTACTAAGTATATCCTCAATAAAAACTGTGTGTGTGTATGTGTGTGTGTTGAACGGGGTGGAAGAGATAGGAGAGGAATACCATAAGCATAAGCAGAAAACTGACAAGATTTTTTAGTGGAGTTGTTTGAGCTAAAATAACTCTCTACATGGGCAAAAGTGCATGGTCAAGCCTTACTAGGTCAGAGAAAGGATTACAACTTGAGTTTCTTATCCTGTTTTTCTTCATGCCGTGGAGCTCTTGCCATGGGTGATAACACTTCTTAGTAGTTTCTGTTGATTTGGAGAGTCACATCCTTGAGCACATATAGGCCTGAAACAGTTAACCAAGCAAAAACTCACCTTCATGTTCAGCCCTTCCTCACTTCTCTTCTACTACCTGCCCTCCCTAAGAATAAGATAAGATAAGAATAAGAATAAGATTTATAATCTTTTTAACCACCAGAGGTACTACCTTCTGGTCTTGGTCCCACCATGGCTAGGGAATAAATTGAAATGCAGGGATATAGTTGACCTCTGTAGCCTGTCTGGCTCTCTTTAGCGGTCAGGCCCATACCTGTTGCATTGATTAGCACCACGCACAAGCAGAATTTGGACACTTCTCAATTTTCCTGGTATCTGATGACTTATTTAAATATGACTTCTCATTTTGCTTTCTTATCTATTCCTGCCTTCCCAAAGACTGATATTGTGACTCATTTTTTTTTTTTTGCTCACAGCTATAACTATTTTTGTTTGCTTTTAACCCTATTGAACTTTTGCTATCCTTATTTATTATGACTTGAACTTTATAATCAGCTGCTGACCTTTTCAGTGAGAATGAGACCACGTGTGTCCACATAACAATTCTCAGAATGATAACTGAGGCCACCTGTGTCAGCAAGACCTGACTGTTTGTTCCAGGAAATTTTTGCCTAGGAGATAAGACAGCAAACCTCACTGTTTACTTCAGGAAATTTCTGAAAACTAATTTGTTCAGGGAAATAATTTGTTCATCTGAGCAAACAGCTCTCCTATCTGGACTGTAGACTGCACACTGAGCAAGCGGCTTGCTTATCAAGCAACAGCTTACTTATCAAGACTCTTTTCAAGATGCTCGCTTCATGGGTCTAACAATACGAAACTATCATGTCACGAATTTTCCCTGATCTCTGTCTGTTTTGGGCCTTGAAAACTTGACTTGCCTTTAATTACTTAAACCCAGACCCTAAGATCTATAAATATCCTTCCCAGACCACCTTTTCCTGAAACACTATTAAGACTCTGTCAAGGTGGAAGGACTAAAGTTGGTCTAATAAACTTAGCGTTCTTTAATCAACAGGTTTTCTGGTGGCCTTTTGGGGAGAGCCAATATGTATTACCAGGTAAATATTTCATCTGATCCAGCCTAGCCTTATTGATGTTGCACATTAGGTTAGCTCTTACATAGTTATACTTGACTAAAAATAATGATATTTTCTTTCTCCAGTGTAGGATGCCTAAAAAAAAGGATGGAATTTATTTTTTATTAAAAAAATGTTTTGTTTTTTTCTTTTTTGAGACAGAGTCTCACTCTGTTGCCTGGGCTAGAGTGCCGTGGCATCAGCCTAGCTCACAGCAACCTCAAACTCCTGGGCTGAAGCGATCCTTCTGCCTCAGCCTCCTGAGTAGCTGGGACTACAGGCATGCGGCACCATGCCTGGCTAATTTTTTCTATATATATTTAGTTGTCCGATTAATTTCTTTCTATTATTAGTAGAGACAGGGTCTTGCTCTTGCCCAGGCTGGTTTCGAACTCCTGACCTTGAGCAATCCACCTGCCTCGGCCTCCCAGAGTGCTAGGATTACAGGCGTGAGCCACTGCGCCCGGCCCCACCTTCCTTTCTGCCTAGAATCTGGACATAAATTTCCCTTTGTGGAAGTGTCCCCTATCTAACGACTGGAAGGGAAAAATAACCTTAATCACTGAAGCTGGAGATGACAGCAAGGTGAGTCTGCATAAACAGAACCTTTATCATTTATTAGTTTACTCCAAATATTTACCTTCCCACAACTTACTGCCCCTAGAAGCCAAAGCCTCCTTCCTTTGTCTTGTCACTTCTCTAAAATTTATCATTTTTCTTAAGATGTTATATAAGTCCCCTGAGTTTAACTGATTCTTTAGATCTTTACTTTTTATGAAGGCCTCTGTGCACAGAAAAAAATTAAGTATTAACATCAAACAAAATGTGTATGCCTTTTCTCCTATCGATATGCCTTTCGTTAGTCTATTTTGTGGGCCCCAGATGCAGAACTTTTGAATGTAGAGGAGTTTTTCTTTCTCTCCATTTCGGGTGACCACAAAGGGACAGCATAGCCAGGGACTCCATTCACTCCAGAAGCTGCAGGTAAGATCTTAGGATGCCTCATGCTATGAACTAAATATTTATGTCCCCCACTCCAAGTTTGTATGTTAAAATCCTACCCCCAAATATGATAATATTAGGAAGTGGAAGCTTTGGGAGGTAATTAGGTTATGAGGGAGGTTAGGGCCCTCATGAATGAGGCTAGCGCCCTTATAAAAATAGAAAAAATACTTGTTTCCTCTCTTTCTCCTACCACATGAGGGTACAGTAAGAAACTGGCCATCTGGAAACCAGGAAGGGTGCCCTCAACAAGAGCACATGGGGCTGCCACGCTGATGGCAGACTTCTAGCCTCTAGAATTATAAAATATAAATGTTTGTGGTTTAGGCCACCCAATCTATGATATAGCAGCCCAAATGGATTAAGACACCTGACAAAGCCTGAAAAAGGTAAGAATTCTTGAGTCAGCATCCGAGATTTTCTGTCTGTAAGGTCTAGTCGAAAGAGGGTTGTAAGATTTGTCTTTTCTTGTGTTTTTCTTCCCAACTTTAGACTAGCAGGAGAAATCATTTAGGTGAACTAGTTTTTTTAGGTATTGCCACTTTTGTTTTGTTTAGCCTTTGTTATGGATCTGTTCCCTCCCAAGGGTAGCTGTAATTTCCCTTTGTCTTTGACTTTTGTGTCATTTGTCATAAGACAGAGAATCATAGGGTAGAACACAGTGTAAATCCTAAAAGTCTGTTCTTTATATTGGCCTCACAGAGTTTATGGTTCTTACCAGACTGATGCGTATCTGGAGAAACTCCACTGTATAACACTAATGCAACTGGAGAAAATTCTCTTTTTATTCCATTTTATGTACTGAGAGGTAGGCTTGGATCCAGTGAAACAGTTACCTGTTTTTCTTACCTGCCAGGGGGCACACAGTTGGCCTGCATCTGGTGGCTCACTGTGACTGGGAAACATGGTGCACAAGCAGCATGGCCCATCAACCATGACAGCTCTAAAGGGGAGTTTGTCTAAATAAAAGATCCCTGCCCATGAGGGTCCCTTGTCACTTTTCTCATTCATTGCCTTGTTAGTACTTTGAAAATGACCCTTTCCAGGATCTCCTGCCTGATATCACAGATTAGCTAGTTTGTGATTGAAGGCATCTCACTCTGTGGAAGTCAAGAGACATGTGTTTTTATAAACATCATCCTTACCACTTATGGCAATAAGAGTCTTTGCTTTCTTTGGTTGTCCTTGGGAGTGACATTTTGCATCATGGGGCTACATCTTCTACACCTGCTTCAGGGATTCCTCTTGCCTCCATAGTAAAAATTAACTTTATGCCTAAAAAGCTGCCTCCAGGTCTTTCCAGAAAAAGCTTTCTTCTTTGTGCTGCATTTGGAATGATTGTACCCTTGGAGATTCTGCCCGTCGGTGACCAGATGATGGATCTTTTGATTTGGGAAAAAATGTATATCTAAAAGGATTTTTAGAGAGTTCTCATCCTAAACACATGTCCTGTTAGTACCTAAGGGACAATCAGATTGAAAGAGGGATGCAAAAAAAGCATTTTGGGTAGCCTGAGGGACTCCATTAACAACATTAAAAAACAAAAATCAGACTTACAATGAAAGTTAAAATCCACATTCACCGTAATTCCCCTTCTCCACCCCTTTCTATACTTCCCTTTTTACCCAACTTTCTAGTTCTGACCCTCCAGAAGATGTTTTGGATCTCTGGGCCCCTGCCACAAGTCCCCCTCTCCCAAACTGGTCTCACCTCCTCAAAAAGGTTTTAATTCACAAAACTCCTCCTCCAACTTCTCTAGAAAATCCCTAGAAACACCCAGCTGTACAATTAAACTTCCATTTCTTTACAAAAATTACCAAAGCCACTGCTGCCTGACCTCCATGCATTGGCCATACAAGTTATTATACTTAAATAAACTCTGATGGCCAGGAGATAACTTTGGCAGAGGCCCCAGGGACACACAACAAGGATCATTGTGCTTTTTATTACATCTCCACCTATTTTTCAGGACTGTGCAACCAAATCCCATCAACTCGAACACTTCCCAGGCAATGCCCTTTGCCAGTGTATCATGGACCCCAACTGCAAAGAATTTATGTCCTCTGGACAGTGACAGATCTTTTAAATTGCAAAACCTTTTAACTTCCACTTTCAGAAGGTCCTACCAAATTTTGAGAGGAGCTAGAAAGATCAGTGGCCATTCACAATCCCACTCATAAGGACCTCAGCTGGCCACTGGGGGGTTATTCCCACCCAAGATTATACTGTCGTTATATGCTAAGCCACATGGTTCTTATGGAATACTCCTTCACCAGGGAAAACCAGTGGCTAGATCCCTTTTTATGCCCTCCAGCAAATGGCCAAGAAATGGCTTGGCTGAAGAGACCTGATAAGAGTGATTATAGAGGCCTTTCCCTCTAAAGTAAATTGGTGTATGGTTAAACTCTGAACTCAGAAAGAAAGCAGATATCTCGAGGCCTTTGTGGAACACTTTATACAAATTTTTCAATGGCACACTGCATTAAACCCAGAGATCTAAGAACATAGATATATTTTAATTTCTGCCTTCAAAATCTCCTTCATAATATAAAGGAACAAATCTAAAGTAGTGTGATTTGAATAAGCAGGAGGACCTCTCAGCTTTCTACTGAGGCAGCTATCCAATTCTTTGAAAGAGTTTGCAGGAAAGCAAGGAAAAGAAAGAAGTAAAACAACATTCTTTGCTTTGCAGATTGTCTCTTTACAAAAACAAAAGTGTGAATAACTCAAAGCCTTTCCAACCACAGAGCTGGTTCTTATTTCTCTCAAGTAGTCTGCAGATAATGTAAAAGGCCAGGATGTTGGAAGGAGAGATGTCCTGCAAGTGAAAGAACAAAAGTTTAAATAGCAATTTCTTTTATGGTATGGATTCTGGCACTTGTCCCAGAGGCTGCTTCAGAAGAATAGGGACAAGTGGTTTGAGGAAAAGGAAAGGGAGATTTATTAATTTGCCAGCAAATGAGGAAGATGTGAGACTCTCATCTTAAAGTACCATTGTCCTATCTTCAAGCAGAAATACAAAGCTTTTATAGGGAGTTTTCAGCTTGGGCCTGTTTCTGTTTAACTATAGTTGATGGTCCTGATCAACCCTGTCTCTGGGGAAAATACCCTTGTGACCTCTGCCTAGACAATTCTATTGAGCCATCTCTTGTGATACAGAGAAAAAAGGACACTTCCCTACCTCTCTGATTATTGGTAGGGGGCGGTGTTGCAGGTTTTAATTCCCAAAAAGAGTGGAGGGGATTTAAAGAGAATTCGTAAAACATTTTGCTCTTTTTCAGGCTGTTCCCTCTGTTACATTTAGACTCCAGCACCCTCTGGAGATCCCTTATTCCCCATTCTCCTAGTGAAACAATCCCCTATAAACCCTACTTATTGACATGGTCAGCCAATCTTCACCAGCAACCCAACTCACTGTTAAAATCACAATAGAGGATCAGGAAAAGGCTTTCTTAATTGACGCTGATGCAACTTCTCTATTATCTTCTCAGAGGATTTATCTCTACCCGTCACCTCTAATTACGTTCAAGCTGTCAGAGCCTCTGGGCAAACTGTTTCACTGCCCATACATATCTCAGCCCACCCTAATATTCTAAGGCTGTCTACACTCACCATTCCTTTCTAGTTTGTAACACCTCACCGGTAATCCTTATAGGTAAAAATTGATTGTGTGAATTTATTGCCACCATCCTATGCAATGAGAGGGGTGACTTTACTTCCATGTCCTCACACCAAACCTTAAACTTTCTTTAGCTGATGGAGCTCCACCTCTATTCAAAATCCTCTGGAGAGAACTGAACCTTAAAATACATCCCAGTTAGACCAATTGGACCTTGAATGCAGATGAGGTTGGACCTCTACTAAGTGTAGAACCTGTGCACATTGCCTATAAAAGGAATAAACCTTTCCCTTCAGTGGCCCAATACCCTTTCTACGGAGATGTGAAATGCGGCATTGTCACATAATAGACTCCCTTTTACAGCAGGATGTTCTCATCTTTACCTCTTCATCCTGCAATACCTAAATCTTGGCAGTAAAGAAAAAATGGAATCAAATCTACTGATTTGTACAATTCTAAGGTCCATAAAATTTTTGTGATTCTTTGCCATTCTGAAGTTCCTAATTCAGTTACTATTCTTACCTCAGTGCCTGCTTTTGCAGTCTGGTTTACAGTAATTGCTCAGCTTTCTTTTCAATTCCATTGCCTCCCAACTTGCAATTTCTTTTTGCATTTACATTTAGAAGACAATTAACATGGACTCACATACCTCAGGGATATTGTGAGGTCTCTTCAATATTTTCCCATGCTTTTAAAGCTAACGTGGACTCTCTAACCTTTCCCTAAGCCTCCATTTTTGTTCAATATGTGGATGACTCTTACTTTGTTATAAAACTAAGCATGATGTTCTTACATACTTCCCCATTCTCCTAAAGGCACTATCTGACAAAGGCCTTCTCAGGTTAATTTAGTGAGTGTATATATATAGATGGTTCACCTTCCATGACAGGAAAACATGAAGGGTTTATTGCACAGATAAAAAAATGTATTAACAGATCCATATGCTCTCATTTCTTTTCATTGTGTCTTGCATCAGCAAAATCTCTGTGCTATAAAGCTAACTGACACTTTGCAACAAGTCATAAGTATTGTTAAGTATATTGGTGCAAATGCAACATGGTATGGTCAGTTTTGTAACACGCTAAAGTGGAATGATGAGGTATTCAGTGTGGATTTGCCATATCATTCTAAAGCTTGTTGGCTATTGCAGGAACAGATATTAGCCAAAATTTTATCTCTGTGAGAACACATAGTTAAATTTTGTGAAGACTAGAGTTAGCAATGTGATTTATTGAAAGAAGATTTCTATAGGAATGCAGCATTTCTGTGTGATATCATGTCAAATCAAAACAACTGGGATATTTCTTTACAAGTTGAAAGTAAGTGTATCTATAATATGTGACAAAAAAAATCCAAGCATTGCAAAAAAACCTATTATCTTTTCAAAACACTTCTTCTTCAAAAGGAATTTTCAGATGAACATTTTCCCTAGTTAGCAAAGGTCAATGATGAGCAGGATGATAATGCAAATCATTTGAAGAAAATTCAGCTATTATACACCTATTAATTGGAGAATACAATGAAAGATTCACTGACTTTGAGAATCATGACGTCACACTCAAATTAGCATTTTAGCCTTACCTAGTTGATATCACCCAGGCACCTAAAGAACCACAGATGGAATTGACTGAACTCTCAGTAGATGACAATTTAAAGTCACTGTTTGATGCTAAGAAAAATCCAATTGAAACATGGAAAAATGCAGTAGAATACCCACGCCTTTGGCAACATGCCTGAAAAATGCTTTCTTGATTTTCAACCACTCATTGCTATGAATCTACATTCTCCTACCTAACCCAAATCAAGACGTCCTTCAGGTCACAAATAACTGATACCCATCCAGAGGATCAACTGAAACTGTGGGCCTCCATGCTGCAGCCAAATATTCAAATGCTTTCCAACAAAAAGCAGACACAACAAAGTCATTAAAAGGTTAGTTAACTTTAAAATTAACAAAGGGTTTTCACTTTTTGAAATTACTAAGTACATAATAGTTAGATTTTTACAAATTAATGTACATTTTTAAGTATATCTGATTGAATCACAGCTATAATAAATTAATGTGGCATTCCAACATGAGAAGCTTCCCCACCCCTGCCTAAGGCTAAGGGAGTATAATAGAGCACATCACAGAGAAGAAAAACACAACTAAATTTAGAGCTTTATATATCATTATGAAACTAGAAAATGTCAAAGATGAAAATAGGATGTTAAAAGCAAGTAGAGAAAAGGACACTTCATAGTCACAGTGACAATTAGATTAACAGCTGAATTTAAAACAGAAACTATAACAGCTAGAGGTAGTAAAAGAAGATTTTTAATGTGACAGTAATATTAAAGCATCTTTCACACCAGATTTTTATGTCTATTGAAAAATGTAAATAATGATTGTGAGATAAAGTAATTTTCAGACAATACAAGGAGAATTTCTAAAGTACATTCGAAAGTTTGAGGAAGGAACCTGATCATAGATGGCCCATCTGGGATATGAAACGGGATGGAGAGCAAAGACAGTGGTAGGCATGCGGGTAAGTCTAAATGGGCATTGACGTTTGAAAACGATAACAATGTCTAATTAGTAAAGGGAATACAAATAAAAGTGAAATACTACAAATTATAATACATAATTAGTAAGGCCAAATATATTAAAATATTCTCAATTACATGTTATTGTTTGAGTACTGTGACATGATTTTCTATGTACACAAATCAAAACAATCTATCAAAGATATGCTTAAAATAAAATATATAGCTGGATTTAAGATTTTTGTGGAAAACTCATTTGTGTATTTATACAGCAACAAATTAAGAAAATTTAATATAAACGTTACTCCTTCTAATAGTATAAAAATATACATGCCAGCTTTTATAAAAAAGATATTATATACATAGATATAGAAATAATGTAAACAAATGGAAATATAATATATGTAAATTATATTTAAGTTGATTGCAGATTCAGTATAATTTTACGTAAAATCCCCAAAGGTTTATTTTTTAAAGCATGGAGAAATTTATTCTCATTTTTTAATGGAGCAATAAAGATCCAAAAATAATAACACTTCTGGAAACAGAGAATAATGTAAAGGAAATTGCCTGTACCAAATATCATGATATTTTAAAAACATATAGAAGTTAAACATTTTTATAAGCAAAGTAGATAGATAAACATACTAATTGAATGCAATTTAAACTCTAGAAATGACTGTAGATATATGTCAGTCACACAGTATAAGGCAGAGTTGACATTGCACATGAATGATGAAGGATGGGCAACTAAATGTGTTTCTAGGAAAATTTGTTGTCCACCAGGAAAGTCAATGAAAGTGTTCATTTCAGGAATATTTTAAATTGTGTATATGTCTTTTTATTTCCTTTTGCAGATAGCACTACTTCAATCACACACCTGTTAGGTCCTATTTTTTCAAGTTTTATAAATCATGGCATCAGACTTAATAAATTTTTCTGCACTTGTCAAAGCACAGTGGAAGTGTTTCCAATTTCAAGAAAAATTCCATTGTTTGAAAGAATATTTCAACTTTCATTAATGAGTTTTCTATAATGTTGCTTTTACCGGGATATATTCTTTTCAGAAAGGTGCAGGTGTTCTTTCATGAATTTATATTACAAATAATTAAATCATGTTTATGCACCTAATATTTTCCTACTCAAGCATTTCTAAATTATTTTATACTTTCCTTGCTTTTCATTAAAATGTAATCTACAGATTAAAATGATTTTAAAATAATGTAAGGATTAGAATATTTAATAAGTTATTTAACCATCCTGATGCATCTGGTGCACTGATAGACCTTTATAGAATTTCATTATTCATAGCAAACTTCTATATATAGTGTTCTGGTCCATTAAAATATGATCACAACTTCCATTGCCAGCTTTATCTCCCAGCCTGGAGAAAAGTACTCCATGTTCTGCTTAAAATATTTAAATCCCTGAACCTCTCTGGGGTTACCTACCTCTATTCCTGGATTATTTTTCACGTGCTACTCCCTCTGCATAGAACAATCCATTCCCCTGATTCAATCCTCCATTCTCAAAAACTACCTTTCTCCTGAAGCCTCTCTAGATACTTCCATTCAGAAATAAATTATCTTCCCATATGCTTCTAACAATAGTGTGATTGTATCTCTTTCAGTAGTTACATTGTGTCTGACATTATTGAATGTGTGTTATTTCCTCTCAAATAAAATTTCTAAGAAAAAGGATCACATTTTACTCATTTTAATAATCTCATTATACCCTCTGTGCCTTGTAAATTGTTAATACATTTCAGCATACATTTCTACTGATGGAACACCACAAATTTCTTATTGAATATATAAGGACAGACAATAAGAAATCCATTGTTCCATCTGGCATGGAGCATTTATTTTCTTGGGCTTCTTATTTTATTATTTGATTTTCATATAAAAGAAAACAAAGACATCACTTCACTCGTGTAGCACTGTATTTACAGAGCATGTTAGTTTATTTCTGTATTTGGTGCTCAGTGCTTCTTGATGACTGCATTCCAAAATATGAAGCCTGTAATGGACTATATAGAAGACATAGGGTCTGGTCTTAAATTATCTTTTCTATTTTCAACCTAACACTCTAAATAGTTTTCAAAATATTGCCATTTGCACCATTAAAGAGTCAAAATACATCATCTATTCTCATGGTTTAATCTCCCCTCTGCTAATAAGAAAATCCATAAAATTTCACAAAGTTTATTGGCTGCATTTGGAATAGGTTCTGTTAATGGAGTTTGTAGCAAGAATACTAAAGGTAGAAGAAGTCAGATATAACTATCCTGTTTCCTCCCTTCTTCAGGACCTTGTCTCTGTTGATAGGATCATAAGGCTAAAATCCTACTGAGTGACCCCTTTTCGGTGTGTAGGTCATGTTATATCCTTACTTGCTACATTAGTCCTACAAGTGTTAGGGAGCTTCTTGCTGTTATTAGTTTCTGTGTGTCATAACCTCCCCTTTTCCCCTAATCCTGCTCACATTATAAATTGAAGGGTTTTCACACATCATTTTAATTTATTGTTAGTATTATCACCTGTCTAGGTGTCTTAGTCTCTTTGTGATGCTATAAGAGAATACCAAAGACTTCAAAACTTTAAAAACCATGGAAGTTTTTTTTCTCATGGTTCTGGAGGCTGGGAAGTCCAAGAGCAAGGGGCCGGCATCTCATGAGGGCCTTCTTGCTGAGACATTAACATTGTGGAAGGCATCATGGCAAGGGAGAAAGGGAGGAGGGCTGAGCTCATCCTTTTATAAGGAACCCACTCCCTCAATAATGACAATCTATTTATGAAGGCAGAGTCCTCACGACCTAATCACCTCTTAAAGGTCTCATCTCTTAGCAGCGTTGCTTTGGGGATTAAGTTTGCAACACACAAACTTTGGGAGACATAGTCAAACCATAGCAGTAGGATTGATTGACATGAGGCCTCCATGTCATCTGAAAATCCTGATTTCAAATGATGTCTCTGAAGCTCAGAGATAT
>CAUYRT010039487.1:0-47660 GCA_963574885.1 Lepilemur ruficaudatus | reverse complement strand
TATTTCTTTTACTTTTCTCAAATTCACATTAATTTCTATTTTGAACCCCCATTCCATTTACATGGCAGAGACTTAATCTCAATGTTAGGGATTTTCTATTCCTCTCTCCACTCCAGGGGATTATGTCTCAATTCTGATGTGCTCACCTAAGACTAGAGTACCTACCTACCTGCCTATGACCAAAAAGAAGGAGGTGTGGCTGGGCGTGGTGGCTCATGGCTGTAATCCTAGCACTCTGGGAGGCCGAGGCAGGTGGATCGCTTAAGGTCAGGAGTTCAAAACCAGCCTGAGCAAGAGCGAGACCTTGTCTCTACTATAAATAGAAAGAAATCAATTGGCCAACTAAAAATATATAGAAAAAATTAGCCAGGCATGGTGGCGCTACTTGGGAGGCTGAGGCAGAAGGATTGCTTGAGCCCAGGAATTTGAGGTTGCTGTGAGCTAGGCTGATACCACAGCACTCACTCTAGCCCGGGCAACAGAGTGAGACTCTGTCTCAAAAAAAAAAAAAAAAAAAAAAAAATGATGGAGGGGATAGGAGCCATCCTGTCCTCTTTGCCATTTGTCCACAAAGGCATCTGCTGAGATCCACCCTTCATGCCGCTGGGTCCTTGGCCATGGACCACACATATCACCCTGAGCTGTCCGTCTTCTTGTCCTGGTCTCAGCAGACCCCACTGTCTTCATGATGAGTCTGGAGCCGCACAGAGCTCCGTCTGCCTAGGCTAAGGCTTTGCAGTCTTGCTGCCTTCCCAAGACCCTTCATTACAGGAAAGAGGGTGGCAGGGCTTTTCTCTCTGAGGTCCAAAGATGCTGAATCATCCAATTTATTTTTCAAGCAGAAGCTAGAAATTTTTAGTTTATGCAAATCTTTCTGATTTGAAATGTTGAAAATTCATGCATTTTGAAAAAATTCACTGCAAGTCCAACAAAACACATCTGTGGCTCAGCTTCGCCCCAAGAGCCACCATTTTGCCACCTTTGCCCTGAAAGTTTAGACTTATGGTAATAAAACATCTGTTTTCAGAGGTGTCATCTCTTTCCCTGAGGCTGTATGTGCAGAATTGTCTACCTGTTTGAACAGGAGAAAAGGAGATAGGGGAGACATCTGGGGGCAAAAAATTAGTTAATATTTCTAAAATATTATCATTCTATACCTTGATATTGAGCTTATAAGGACAGGTTCTATATTTTGAAAAATAAGCTTCTTCCATATCCAGAGGAAAAGCCTGTGATTGCACAATATATTTTTAATAAGGTAATCCTGCAAAGCAAATGCTTTCTATGGAATTGTAGAGCTTTATATTATGTCTCTTTAATGATTGTTTAATTCAGTTACTGAGACTGGATAAAAGAGACAACTGAGGCCCAGAGAGGTAAGCCACTTGGCCTTGGCCACCTAGCAAGTCACTGCCAGCCAGACCTACAGTCTCTTTCAACTCTTTCTGTCTAGCACCTCCTCCCAGAGAAACCAAGGCCCAGGACACTGTGCTCTGCTTGTGGTGGGAGTCGGGTGTGGCATGCAAATGGGGGTGATGGTGGGATGCCATGCTTAAAGCCAAATTGGGAAGACTCAAGAGGCCATGGCCCCAAGGGAATTCAAGTCAGAGGGGACCGACAACCCAAAGGCAGTAATCTCCAAAAGGGATCCAGAAAAGAGGGAGAATTCATGGATAAGCAGCAGGTCAGATACCAGGGAAGTCATGCCAGTCAGAAATTTGCAGGCATCAGGCAGGACCCAGAGCCTTCATACAACCCTGGGATTTCTGTAGGGGGCCTGAGGCCTGGGGTTTGTGGCTGGAAAGGACCATCAGTGAAACCAAAGCAACTGGGACACTCTGTATGTAGTTGGAAAGTATCTAAAAGGGACACTTCTACTGGAGAGAGTTCTCTCAAAACTTCAAATTAGATTACCCTCCCTTTCTTAAGACTGTCCAAGGATTCCCTGTTGTCTATAGGATAAGGTTCTACTCTTTATATACCAGATTCTTTATAATCACACCCCATGTACATTTCTAGTATCTTTCAATATCATTACCCAACCTTTTGTTGCTCTAGTGCAGTGGTTTGCAAACACTGTAGTGACTCTTCAAGGTGCATCAGAACCACTTAGAGGGCTTGAAAACACAGACTGCTGGATGCCCATGCCCAGAGGTTTTAATTCAGTAGATCTGGGACAGGGTCTGAAAATCTATATTTCTTCTATGTTCCCAGGTGATGCTGATGGGCCAGGTACCATACTTTGAGAACTCCAGTTCTGGCCACTTGCTAGAATGTTCTGTGGACCAGCAGCATCACCATCACTTTGGGAGCTGTTAGAAATGCAAGTTCTCAGGCCCATCGCAGACCTATTGAATCAAAATTAGCATTAAAAAGACCCTCAGGTGATTCATATGACCTTAAAATTTTGGAAGTATAATACTATTCTAGCCCTGTAGTTCTCCAGCCTGGCTGTACCTGAGAGTTACCTGGAGACTCTTAAAATTTCCTACAGGCCTGAGTTGCACCCCAAATGTTGTGATTTAATTGAGCTGGTGGTAGGGGGGTCTCTGTAGTTTTGAAAGCTCTCCTGATAACATGCAGCGAGGTGGAGAATGACTGCTCTAGCCACACAGAACCACCACCACTCTCCAAACATAGTGCGGCCGCTCTCCCTGCTGTTATTCCACACGTGCTGTCCCCTCAGCCTGCAACAAAACCTCTACTCCACTCGTTCTTCATAACCCAGGTTACCAAACCCCCTCTGGGAAGATGTCCCTGGAGCTTTCCCCAGCAGAGTAACTGTTCCCCTTTTTGGAGTCCACTCTTTGTGTGCACTCTGTCGTGGCGTAGATTATATTGAATTGTAATTATGTATTTCAAATGTCTTTTTCCCTCAGTAGGGAAAACTAGGCTAGGCGTATCTTTGGGACAGGACTTATTTACTTTTTGTTTGTTCTTTGACTGCAGAGCCTGGCTTTTATACAGTTCATTCTCTATAAATAATTGGTGGTTGAGTGAATGAGCAAATCAAGTCCAGCTTTGACCCAGCCAAGTAAGTATCCTTCAGTTGTCCCCAGTCCTTCAATCATCCCCAGCAGAACATCACCCCCAAGCCCACCAACTCTTTACTGTCTGCCCAAGGGAAACAAAAGAAAGCAAAGAACAACAGTCACCCCAGAAACAGATGTGTGTATAAAAGTGCATGTCCTGGCTATTGTGGAAGGGATCATTAGGGAGAGATGGTAAGGGCCTTAAGGGCAGGAATTTTCATTGGTTTTGTTCCCTGCTGTGTTTTCAGCACCTGCAATAGTACCTGGCCTGTAGAAGGTGCTAAGTTGACTGAATAGAGGTTGAATAAATAGGTGATTATGAGACAGTTTTCTTTTCTCCTCCTCCTGTCTCATTTATCATTCACTCCAGTGACTATGGTCTCTGTTTTGAATGTTGTGCCTTATCCCAAGACGGTATCTCCAGGAGCTCCCTTGGGAATGTTCTGGCTTGGGAAATTTGCTGAGCCTGACCCTAGTCTTTGCAGGCAAAGTGTGAATTGATCTCCAGTAATATCCTGAGTGCTTATTAGAGATGTGACAATCTTTTAGACTGGCTGCATATGATACAGTCAGAAGACTTTAACCTTTTTTTCACTATTCGCTCTAACCCAACACACACGTGAACACGCTGAGGGAATAGCCTGAGTTACACCAAGTCACTATACACGGAGCATCGCTCAGGCTTGGCGGGCTGGAACTCTGTCCTTAAGAACTCAGAAGCACCTCTGCCCCATGGGCTGAATCAGCACTGAATCTGACCGTCTCTTGATGTCTGCTTGTCTTACTGAATCGCTGACAGAGAGTGACAGAATTTTAGAGCTGGAAGGGATCTTAGAGATCATCTGGGTTAGCCCCACGCATTTGATGGATGAGGAGGCTGAGATCCAGAGACATGTCACTTGCCCAGAGTAACACAGCTCATTAGCTGCTGCATGAGGGTGTCAGCTGGTGCCCTGGCTTCTGGTCACCTGCATTTTCTGTTTACCTTATCAGCAGCTCTAGAATCTGTCTTATGCTGGGTCTAGATTATTCACTGTGGGAATGGCAAGTCATTCTCTGCTCCTTATGACAAAAAAAGAAGAGAGTTATGGCCCTTTAAAAATCAATCCCTTCTGGTTAAAAGTGATATTAGAAATGCACTGGTCTCAGCCCAAAAGAACAGATGGTATTTATTCATTTATTTGGCTATTTCACTGAAGGCATTCGCCTACATTAAAGCTTTTCTCAAACTAAATTCTTTTTCCAGATTTAGAACTTCACAGAAAAAGAAAACCAAAACACTTATGTCTTAACCAAGATGATGTACTCACTATCCCCCAAATACACTTTATATTTGTAGAATATCCTCTCCTCCCTCATCCAATGTCTCTGTCCTGGCCGACCACTATGCAGTCACATCCTACATGTTTTTCCAAACCCAGTTAAATATCCTCACCTCTCTAAATGTTATCTTAACCACCTATCTTGCCTGGAATAATATCTTCTTTTTCTTCTTTAATATTGGTGAGAGAATTTAATAGTTATACTGTATATTCCTTTTATTGTATACTAGTAAAATATATTACTAGTATTTCAGACTCATGATTTCATAGTTATTTTTTAAAGGTGATTTAGTTGAAGGTTGTAAGAGTTCATTATTGCTGCAGAACAAACTACCCCAAAACTTAATGTCTGAATATAACGATACTTTACAGAGCTCATGATTCTGTGAGTTGGGAATTTAGGCCAGGTTCACTTAGATGGGTCTTTTGGGGTCAGCTGGGCTCCTTCGTGTGTATGAGGTTAATAGCAGGTTAGCTCCATGGTTCTGCCTCTGCTATTAGCAGGCGGCCCACCCTATGTCCCCACAAGGACCTTCATCCTTCACCAGACTTGCCAGGCTTAACACAGCACCTGGTTCATGGTAAGTGATATTATTATTGCTATTAGTTTTGCTGTGAACATGATTCACATTTTCAGTCTTTGCACTAACACAAATGTCAAAACAGGCTAACATGAATCATAGATCTTACCCCACTCCAAATGTTCCTAATGATTTAAAGGATACAGACAAACACCAGGCATAGACAAAACATTCTTTTTCTGGAGGAGCCTGAAACCATCAGAAACTTGTAAATGTCCCTTTTTGACACATTGGATTTTGGTTTTGGTTTTGAATTAACTCATGAATTTTGAACAAAGTGTGGAAATCTTATTCACAAAGAGAGCTATTTTGGTTCTGAAGCACCTGCATTTATCCTCCCTTAATTACACACTGATGGGAAGATGCTTACATGGCTACCCCTATTCTCCAGCCAGCTGCACTCCTTAAATCCATACATTCCAGGTCAATTTACACCTTGATTTTGGACTTCCCAGCCTCCAGAACTGTGAGAAATAAATGTCTGCTGTTTAAACCACCCGATCTGCTATAGCAGTCCAGCCAAGACAGCCACTCTCTTGAAAACTTTAGGAGGCAATGTAGCGTAATACTTACAGATATGGGTTCTGAAGGCAGGCAAATCTGGGTTCAAAATCTGGCTCTGACGTTTACTAGCTGTGTCACTTTGGACAAGTTACTTAACCTTTTGTGCCTCAATTTCTTCATCTGTAATATAGAAATTATATCTACCTCATGGGGTTATGTGTGTTCAATAAAAGAATGCATGTAAAGTGCTCGACACACTGCCTTGTAAATTGTAAGCACGCTATAATGCAAACTTATAATAATAATGACAATAACAATTATTAGTACTGGCTTAAAAAGAGAGTTTTGAGAAGGAGAAAACAATAAACTGTGTGACATAAAGATCAAATATGATAAGGACTGAAAGGTACTCAATAGATACAGCAACTACAAGGTTGTTGGTGGTACCAGTGGATGGTGGTGAGGTCAAAGCCATATCACAGTGGGGTGCAGAAGAAATGAAAGAGAAAGCAGAAAGGAGGGGTGTTGGTTCTAGCAGGAGAGGCTTTGAAGGAGGGACAATTAGGAAATACTGTATCTACTGTATACCCTTTGCCTCTACATGCAATGAGTTACCATAGTGTTAACTTACAAGGACAGAATATCAGCAACTCCTCAAATCTGTGCAGGAGCTTCAGTCTCCTTCCCTCTTTGGGTTGGTGCACTTCCAAGTCTTTCTTATAAGAAAAAATTTTTGAGCCCAAATTTCTAATTCTGGCTTCTCTGTAGTTTGCTAAATTATAACTTTTAATATTTAAAGGCTTCCAGAATACATGGCAAGCTGATGCAATAAAGACAAAACAACAACAAAAAGAATCTGTTCTACAAGAAAGAGAGGAGATTGGTAAAGAGTTGCAAATTTACTCTGGCATGGGAACACATGGTGGAGCCTTGATCGTTGGGGAACTCAAAGGCAAGCCAAAGATGGTGCATTCCGAGGTGTCAATACCACATACTAAACTGCAAACCCACTTGGCATGTGACCAACTATCAAAATGGGTAAAATGCAGGAGCTGGTGTTGATATTTTTCCTGTGCTGGTTGAACGCTTTATCTGTGTAGCAGTAAGCATTCCAAGTCAGGATGACAGGAAGATACTTGAGTTTGTAATTTATTATTATGCCACTTAGTACTGAATTTTGTGTCAGCAGTCACACTGTACCCAAGATCTCTCTGAATACTTTCAGTTCATCAGCCAGAAGGAAGAATAATTCCTCAAGGGTAAATACTATGGTTCCTATTTCCCTCCAACTGAGCCGAATGCTATGACTGTATCTAAAAGGGGCACTGGGCATATTGCATAACAGAGGATCTGGACATGCACAGAGACAAGGGGTTTCCTAGTTCTCCCCTTTGGGGTTTCTTATGGAAGCTGTAATAAGCTGTTGCTGTGGGGAAGTAGAAAGGGCCTGGACTGGAGTCACCAAGTCCACCATCAAATCCTAGCTCTATCACTTGCTATGTGACTAGGTCACCTCATGCCACCTCATGGACTGTAGTGCCGATGAATTGAGACGCTGGGCATCTGGAATGTCGAGGTTTCAATAAATTCCTCCTGAATTTGGGTTCCTAACACATCTCTACTTTCTGTTCAATAAATATTTTGAATCCTTCCTGTAAATATAAACTATGTGATAACCTCTAAGTTCCATCCCAAAGGCAGAGGGGGTAGTGAGTTAATCTGTCCACAGTTACTACCACAATTGTGTGGCAGAACATGAATGTGAAGTGATGTGACTTTGATGCCCTGAAAGTCAGACCCCCTGGCTGTGCCTCTAACCCACTGAGTGACCTTGGAAATGACATTAACTCTGAGCCTACATCCTGCCTTCTAAATTATGCCTGGTGTGTGTGTGTGGGGGGGTACTTGGTGAGTACATTCTTTCTTCTGTCTTGAATATTCTTGATCTAGATCAGAAATTTCTTTCCAGACTGAGCTATTGAGTTATACTTATTGCTTATGGTAATTCATTAAGAAGCATTATTATCTAGTCATGATTATCACCAATAACTCTCAATGATTCCCCTGGAAGAATTCAGCTGCTAATGAAATCATTCCCAATAAATGAATGTGCTAATTAAAATGTGGTACAGTCCTCTGAAAAAAAAATTGTTTCATTATAATTAAAATTTATTGAAAGAAAGTCATTATTATTCAGTTCCTGAATTGTATGGGTGTGGATATTTGTTGATACACAGATAAATAGGTTCTTGCTCTCTATATAAGCAAACTATGCAGTGGGGTCAAACATGAGCACGAGATACTTGGATGTTAGAGGGAACATGGAAGGTGCTGTGTCCTGATCACCGGCCATTCTGTGATGCTGTTTGGTACTGTTGTCCTAAAATATACCTTTGCCTGCAAGGATCCTGCAGGCTAATTCCAGCAGCTAGGAACCTGCCAGACTGTCATTGGTTTTCAGGCATGCTGCCGCAGGCGGTCCCCAACAGGCACCTGTCCCCAGACGTAGGGGAAGCTTGCAGGGCCATGATCCCCAGCCCCAATATGAACCTGATGGAAAGTGAAAAGTCAGGTACAGATTGAATGATTTCTGTTAGAATAAATGTGGGACTTGTTTAAAAGTTGTCGTCACACACAAAAAGAAAGTTATCTTGACCACACAGGGATCAGTGCTGGTATTATTCTGGACCAAGTATTGACGCAGACTAGCAGGGAAGTTCCATATAAGGTCCTTCCAGGCTGCGTGGTACATCTGCCATCTCACGAGGCCCCCCTGCATAGTGATCAAGCTCGGTGGTCTTTGCAGTCAGCCAGACCTTGGTTCAATTCTTGCTTCTGCTACTTATTAGCTCTGCAATTTGGGGCATGTTTCCTCATCTGTAAAACACGGATAATAGTAGTCCCTACCTCATGTGGTGAATGTGACAACTAAATGAGATAATGCGTGTTACGTGCTCTGTAAAGTACTTTTTACATAGTAAGCCCTGAGATTATTACACTTATTTATTATTACTTTGTGTTATTACTACTAATAATAAAAATGAGGCTCAGAGAGGTTCAGAAAGTTGCCCCAAATCACACAGCCAACAACCAGCAGGGCTAAGGTGAAAGCCCAGGGCCATCGACCTATGATTATATCACATTCGCACCAAAGAAGAACGACTGTGGTTATTCGGAGAGCATCAGCAGCAAAGGCAGAGCTTGCCAACTGACATTGTTGTGGAACAGTCAGTTTCGGACAGAATCTTAACAGTCAGGGACAGAAAGCGGTAGGAATCAGTCACATCTACGGGATCATCCCCGCCTTTCTTGCCACAGGCTGTGCTGCTTCTACATAAAGACTCTGTAAACCTGGGCCTCCGGCATTCCGAAGCCAGTCAAACTCGAGCTGACCTACTTGTTAATTGAGGTTAAATTTTGACAAAGTAAATACTGAGTAGTGAAATAGGTGTAGCGTCTTTATTTTGTACTTCTCTTTGTCTTCCTCTACCTTGCTGTGATACTCCATCTTTTCGTGTGTGCTCTGGGAGGCAATCTCCTTCCAAATCCCAAATTGAAAGTGGGACACAGATGTCTCTGGCTTTTCCTTTCTCGAAACTTTCTGGAGTTTTGCTTTTGCACAGTCCTTACTGTGCCACCCAGAAGTGAATACAGGAGGGGAAGCCTGGGTCTTAACCTCTGGTCAGTTGCCACCCTTCTCTCATTTGGGCAAAAACTGTTTGTGTTCTATTCCTATCTTATGGGAACTTTCCTTGGGTCATCTCCCAAGTCCGCTCTACTCATGACTTAGAGGAAAACTATGCTTTCAGATAGATAAGCATGGCTTCTTATATGGAAAAAAGGAGATTTTGGAATTCATAAAAAATGTTTTTTTGTTATCATTATCTGACTTTCAAATCTGTGCTATGGAATTAAAAAAGAAGACATTTGTTCAAGGTGGTACACAACCCTTCCTTCTCTAGAGCAATATGTCTCTTGGTTTATCTTTAAAGCAGATGGGATGCATGGGAAAGAAAAAAACACCTGAATTACTGAGAAATTACAGAGGAAATAATGGAAAAAATTTTAAAAATATTATTGCCGTGAGACTGGTAAAGATCCACAGGTATGCCATTGGGATGGATCTTTCGTTCATTCATTAATAGGTATTTATAAAGAGCAAACATGTGCCAGGCACTGAGGATGGCAATAAATAGAACTTTCCCACTTTCACCGTCCAGATAACAGCACTGAGATCATCCACAGGCATAATTGTCTGATTTTCACAGAAGCTTGGTGAGTCTCATAGAAAATGAGTTGGTGCTTTTTCTGGACTGTGTGTGTGAGAATAAAGATATTTGCTTTGTAGGGGACCACTGCATCAAGCCCTCTGTTCAGGGTCGCTATATTCCAACCTGCATTTTGTATTACTTATCTATTGTTGTGTAACAAGTTACCCCAAATTTAAAACAGATTAAAACAGCAAACATTTATTAAATCACAGTTTTTGTGGGTCAGATATCTAGGAATAGCTTTGCTGGGGGCCTTTGACCCACAGTATCTCATGAGGTTGCAGTCAAGCTGTCAGCCAGGGCTGCAGGCATCTCAAGACTTGATGGGGCTGAAAGAACTGCTTCCAAGCTCACCCATGTGTCTACTGGCAGGCCTCAGAAGATTCACTTCTGAGCTTACTCATGTGGGCTTATCCACGGGGCTGCCTTATGACCTGGCAGATTGTTTCCCCCAAGTGGGTGAACCAAAGGAGAGTGAAAGAAAGTGCTCAAGGTGGAAGACACGGTCTTAGTACAGCCTAATCTCACAATTGACACCCTATGACTTTTGCTGTATTCTGTTAGGAGCAAGTTAATAAAGTCAGCCTATACTCTATAGGAACAGATTACCTAGCAGTATGAATACCAGGAAGTGGAGATTATTGGCTGTCATTTTAGAGGCTGTCTAGCACAATATTGCACTTGCCATAAATGCCTCCTGGCTTACAGGTCACAGGACAGATTTCTATGATTTCTCCCCAGTTCTTTGGCATAAATGGTCACAAGTACTTGATGAATTGTTTCACACATCATACCTTAACCTCACATGAGTTAAGGCAAACCCACCATGATGATAATGGCTTATCAAGTGAGGAGTTCCTTTCAAGATGCTCTTATAATCACTTGCTCTCTGTTTACTATTGAGAGAACATACTGTGCTAAAATCATAGAATATCGGATGAGTGGTTAATGAGATGAATTAGCAGTTTAGGAGGTTTTCCCATGGTCATTCATGCTCTGCCATTTCAGTTGTTCGAACCAGCAAAGCACTTGAGCTTGTCAGATCAAAGAATTAAGAGTCAAGAAATCTGAATTTGAACCACAGCCCGCCTCTAATTCTTGACATGGGTCCAGTTTCTTTACCATTCAGAGGATTTGTTTGTTTATTTATTTGAAAATAAAAGGTTGGACTAAATGATCTCCAAAGACCCTTCTAGTTCTAACATTCCATGCTTCTTGAGTCCCAGGTGTTTTTATTCTACAGGAGATTTGTGTGGAGCCAGGTAAATGGTCTTGTTGCAGTCTTAGTCTGGTTGTTTAGGTTAGATAGATAGATTGTTATCACTAGATAGATTGTTATCACTTGACAGTTTTCTAGGAGGACAGAGGTCCTGAAACTGGGTAAGACACATTCCCACCAGTTTTGTGTGAGAAAATAGTTAACATTTATTGAAATATTACCATGTGCTAGGAACTTCACGCAGCACTTTATAGGCATTCTTATTTGATCCTAATAACTATCTCATGAAACAGGCATATTTCTATCCATTATTTATAGAAGAAACTGAGACTTAGAAAAGTAGTTTGTCATTACGAACCAGAAATGAGAAGAGCCAAAATTCTAATGGTTGGACTGTCTGGCTCAAAGCCAGGCTCTTGACCTCTAAGTTGTCTCTCTTATGCGTCAGTTCCTTAGGTAGGGATTGATCAGCCAAGGATCCAAGATCCTGAGCAATGGAACTTATCAAAGTACTCTGGCCAGTGTGATATCTTAGAAAAGCTAAGCAACCCCTGGGAAAGAGCAACACTGTTTCCAGAATAAGTCGGTGATATAAAGGTGTGGCTTAAAGGAAAGTGGGTCCTATGAGCACATTTCGTTTTCTGACAAGATCCTTAAGTGTGTATTGCTGAGCAGAGATAGCCAATAAACCTTGTGCTGCTGCTGCTTTTTTTTTTTTCCTTTCCACTGTTTTTGTTATTATTATTATCCCTCATGAGTATACATTTATCTGAAAACCTTGCCTGTGTTTTTAGAGAGTAAGAGGGCTACAAAATGGTAATGCCACTCAGCCCCTCTGGTCCTCCTGGAGGTATAGCCATAAGTTCCTGGTTGCCAGAAGGTCTTTCAAAGCAGGCAAGACTTTGAGGCTGATTTTTTCCCCCTCCTTTAGGCTTTTGGTCACATAACTAGAGCTTAGAATTGAATTTCAGCCAAAGCACACTGAAGAATAGTCTGCAAGACTCCACTGGGAGGCCCCTGGCAAGGGAGGCATCTTGTTCCTGGTTCTTAGCTCACAGTGTTGCTGCTACATAAGCCTATTTCTGCTATGGGCTGAAAAAGGAAGACATCAATCACTTTTCATTGGCTCTTGTTCTGAAGTCGCTGTTTTGGGAGGGAGCCCTTTGGAGTTGGAAGAAATATTATTTTACATAGCCATTTATTTGGCTATCACTGTAAGGAAAATTTCCACCAACATGAAGAAGCCATTTCAAATATTTATGGGGAATTTTGCAGGAGCTTTTCACATTATCTAAGTAAACTCTTTCACCAACCTTGGGCGATAGGTACTATTATTATCTCTATCATACAGATGATTTATACAGAGTTTAAGAGACTTATCCAAAGTCATAATTCCTTTAACTGGGAGAGCTGAACAAGAAATTGAGTCTTTCAGAATCCAAAGCCAGTGTTTTAGGTCATTATGCAAACTATGTGCAAATAATTAAGGATCTTCTTCAATGTGAACCCCAGAAACTTGCAACTGTGCTCATCTGTTTAGGGTGGAATTGGCATTTAAAATTTGTAAATCCTAAATCTGTAGCACAGACAAAATTTAAATTCTAATAGTTAAATTATTTAAAAAGAATAAACATTTGTATAACACTTCAAAAGTACTCACTTCCAAAATTGATATAAAACATGGAATCATAAAACATCAGGATTAGAAAGGATCTCAGAAGTAATACATCCTTCGCACCCCCCTTCCTTCTCCCATGCCACTCACCGTTCTCACCGATTCAGTTAACTGTCCTCCTCTTGGCAGACCACTTAGTTTATAAAGCTCTATTCCTTAAAGACATTCTACAGATTGGGTATCTTATTCAGTTTCCACTTCCCTCAAGATTAGGCCAAAATGGTGTGGATTAATTGCTGTTGAATCTCTACATGCCCTGTTGAGCAAAATGTATGCAATAGAAATAATGCCTTAAATCTCTCTATGTTTACTTTCCTCTGGAGAACATGTACATTTAGTAATACTATTTGCCTATTTGTTTTTTCTTCCAACTTATTTGAATAGAGCTGTACTGTCCCATAAGGTAACCCCCTGGCTAAATGGGCTGTGGAGCAGTTGAAACGTGGCTAGTCCCAATCGAGAGGTGCTATAAGTATAAAATACACACCAGATGAAGACTTAGTACAAAAAAAAAAAGAATGTAACGTCACCAATAAATTTTTATATTGATTTCGTGTTAAAATAATATTTTGGAGAGATTGAATTAATGTATATTAAAATTAATTTTATCCTTTTAATATTTTTAAGGTAGCTACTAGAAAGTTTAAAATGCCATGTAGCTCACACTATATTTCTATTGCACAGTGCTAGACAAGATCATAGATTACATAATAAAGGAGATGTATCTAGAAAAGTTAATTAAATCTCAAGCTTGCAAAGTCTTAAAAGAAGAAATATTACCAACAGCTTACAGGAATACATAATGTCTTCACTCAAGTTTTGTGACTTTGGTATTGCATAGTAAGTATAACTTTCCATGCCACTGTCCACAATTGTTTGAGCCAGTCATCTTTTCCAGTTGTTTGCTGTGTTTTCTGAAGTAGTACATAGTTAGAAAAAGCTACCAAGAACAGATGTGAGAAGAGGCCACAGTCCTGCAAGGGAATTAGGAGACAGTTGTGTAATTTCCACCTGAGAATGATGAAAATGAAGGCACCAAGCCATTAAGTCAGGGTGTACTCTCTGCCAGGCCTCTGGCAAGAAGCATAACATCTACTTAAGTGGGTCACAGACCGATTGTTAATTTTCATTCATGACATTTGTTTCATTTTCTTGTGTCTCAGTTAGCTCCAAGGTGATGCTTTAAATAGTTGTGAAGACATCCATGGAGGTAGTCAAAGTTTCCAGAGTTGTCATCATTAACTTCCTTTGTCAGTTTTTCTCCAGCTTCCAATGAGTCTTCAGCAGAATCTGAGCTACTCCCCTGGAATGCAACCAGCAAGCTGTTATCAGAATTCTCCAGCCACTCCTGGATACTGTTGCCAACGAGCTGGAAAGAACTGTGTAGGAGGAAATGCCAGCCTTGCTGAGTAAGGCAACTTCTTCAACCCAAGGTTGACTGGTAATTAGTGTTACTGCATCCATGGGACCACAGGAGGTACAGTCAGCTCAGACCCAGCTGCATCAGATTTGCCAGCCAAGGAGCGGCGCTGTCCAGGGTAGCGAATGTTCCAACTCCATGCAGAGAAGAGCCAGCAGAGTCAGGCTACGTGCCGGCAGCAGGTGTGGTTACCAGCCCTCTGAATTCTGGGCTTCCTTTGATGTGGTTAGACTGTGGATGAAAGAGAGAATAAAAGCTGAGGGCTATCAAAGCCTTGGCTACCCACAAGCTTTTGATTCAGATCTGGACTAGATTAGGGTGGATGACCCCATTTGAATAGTTCCCAAAGTGACTCTAATTTGGAAGTTTAGTATAAACAGCACTGGTTTGGAGTCAAAAGAAGTGGAGTTGAGTAGTGATTCAGCCAGTTAACAGCGATGTGATCTTGGCCAAATCACTGAGCCCTTCTGAGCTTCAGTGTCCGTCTATATAGTGGACATATACTACCTCCCTTGTGGGGTTGTTGTCAGGCTTAACTGAAAGATGTCTGTAAAAACACCTGGCATCCAGTACAAGGAATGCAATGAGTCTTCCCTCCCTTTCTTCCTTAGTATATTTTATTGTTAAAGCCTTAATGTAAATAAATATCTTTCCTGGGAACCTAATTCCAACCTTTGGTAATGATCATGCTTACTCTAGCTTATTTTTTTAACTACTTCACTTTGGAGATTGTTGAATGACAATGATGATGATGATGATGAAGAAGAAAAATACTTTTGTTTTATTCAGCACCTACCCAATGTAAAATTGGCCCTGTAAAATCATAATGATCCCATGAGACAAGTATTATTATCCCCATTTTACAGATAAGGAGTGAGGTTAAGAAAGATTAAGTGGGTGGGAGAGGGAGGAGGGGATGGATATATTCTCACCTAATGGGTACAGTGCGCACCATGTGGGGGATGGACACGCTTGAAGCTCTGACTAGGGCGGGGCAAAGGCCATATATGTAACCTAAATATTTGTACCCCTGTAATATGCTGAAATAAAAAAAAAAGATTAAGTGACTTGCCCAAGGTTATGAAACTAGATATTAGTAGATCTGAGATTTAAATCCAGGCCTGACCGACTTCAACACCATCATTCTTAACCACTATGTTATAGTATTTCAATGCTATTATATTAGTTCACTTTATTTTTCCTAAAACCAAAAGATTTTCTGTGTCCATAAAATATATGTAAATGTGCTTTAAAAAGAAACCATTTCCAATTTTAAATATTTTAAGTAGTTTAAGCATACATAATATCTCATTAAAGTTTTTAAATTTAAAGACAATCAGGAAACTATTGAGATGAAAGAAAATTGGATTTCTCATTCTGTATGGAAATTAGAGATTAAATGTATTCTATGGAGAAAAGAAAATAAATTATGTTTAAAACAAAGTTCAAATAGTTTAAAGAGCTAATTATAGAGATACCTATATAATTTAGAAATAATTATGGTACTTAACGTTTTACTGATGTTTTGTTATTTTTTGTTATTTGGGAAAACGTTTGAGAACTTGTAGACATGCAAGATTTTTTATATTCTTTGAAGATTCCAAATGTTCCTTGTGTATGAGCTCAAAAGTTATATAATACCCACATAGTCCTATATCACCAAATATGGGAATATTTGATGAAATTTGAAAATATGAAAAAAATCCAGAAATTAAAGTGTATAAAGGTATTTCTGAGACTAAGGAAATAATATTGCAAATAAATAAAGGGACAAACCATTGAGCATTTTTCTTGGCTGAGATGGAGAGGCACCCCTGTCATGTGGTATCATATAAGGCTGTTATTTGCTGGTGCTCAGAGATTTCCATTAGAATTCTTTTCCTTGGATTTTGCTCCAAAGAACAAATTTCATTCTAAAGCAAATATTGTCAAATGTTATTTATTTCTTATATTTAATTTTCTAAAATGTGGCCTCAGTGTTGCTTAATCCATGAGCATGGCTTTACCTGCACCCGTCAGCAACTGTTGACCATGCTTCTTTTTGAATCACTTTCTTCATTTGGCTTGAGACATCACTTTCTCTTGGTTCTCCTTCTATTCCACTAGCTGGTTAGGTCCTCCTCATCTACTGATTACTAAGTATTAGAACACTCCAGAGTTTAGCCCTAAAGCCTTGTTATTTCTTTGTCTTGACTTACTCCCTAGGTAACACCATCTCCAGTCCCTAAGCTTGGAAAGCATTTATACACCAATGACTCTCAAATTTATAATTCTAGCCCTGACCTCTTCCTAAATTACAGACTTGTAGTTAACCTCTATTCAAATCTTTACTTGAACATCTAATAGGGATCTCAAAATTAACCTGTCCAAAATCAAACTCTTGATTCTCCACCAATATCCTCCATCCCTCCACTGTCATCTCCTCCTCATACAGTCTTCTACATCTCAGGAAATGGTTTCTCTGTCCTCTAGTTGACCAGACCAAAACCTGATCTCCTGCCTTGCCTTGTCATCCCATAGCCAACACATCAGTAAATCCTGTTTCCTTTACCTTCAAAATATTCAATACTACATACTAAAAATATGAACACTTTTCTTCACCACCTCTACTGCTATGATCCTGGTCCATGCTTCCATCATATCTCATTCCCTCACCTGAATTATTTCAATAACTTCCCACCTGGACCACTTTCTTCTTCTACCCCACTATAGCCAGTTCTTGACACAGAGGCCAAAGTGATCGATTTAAGATGCAGGTAAGATCAAGTCACTGTTTTGCTCACAACTTTTAATGACTCCTCATCTCATTCAGAGTAACATCCAAAGACAATAATGACCTGTGAGGCCCCACATAATCTTGCCCTCAGCTCCCTCTCTCACCATGTAATTTTATCTCCTACTACTTGCACCCCTTGCACACACTCTGCCTCAGCTACACCCAGAATTGCCTGGACCAATTACTTCTGTCACTTTTCATGGTTATTTGCTCACATGCCATAATTTTGGAAGGATATTCCCTGGCAACTCTTTCCCTCACCCCTGGCATTCCCATCTCCCATATTCTGCCTTAGTTTTCTCTATAGCACTTATCACCACATGCCACAATATTTATTTACTTGTTTGTTTATTTTTGGCCTCCCACATTAAAACATTAACCCGTATTTCAGATTCTAGGACTGGCAGATGAGATTATTTCAATCAAATCTCCCTCTTGAAGACAATTTAAAAAGCTGAACAAAATACACACACACACACACACACACACTTATAAGCATCAGAGATCTAGCAAGAGAGTAAGGAATCAAAATAAGAAAACAATTAGCCTTCAAAGTAGTGAGCCAGAGCCTTTTTGGAAAGGAGGATTTGCTGATAGTTAGAAGGAAGCTGAGGGGCAGAGCTTCACTGAGATCTTAGAAAATCACCCGCTCTATATCCTGGAACCACAAGGACTGCCATTTTGGCTCTGAGGCTCTTTGGCAAGGGCTTAGAAACAGCTGAGACCCAGAGCTAAGCTTTTGAAAACTCAGATACATGAAGGTTTAGGGACTGGTATTCTCATCCTTCAAAGACAGAGAAGCCCTAATAGAATATTCCTCTCACTTGTGACAAAACCTGCAATCTGGAAGCATGGGGCATGGATTTCATTCCAGCCTGCAAAACTCTCAAATATCACTTTCAGACTGCTAATGTACTCAGATATCTTACAGAAAAAAAGAGGAAAATCTTCTGTGGAGGAAAATAACAGCATCTTGGGTCTTAAACTATCACTGAATATAATTTTAATTTGTTCAAAAAACTGTGAAAGATTATAAGACTCCAGACATCTCAGGCCAGAAAGAAGTAAAACAATAGACAACAGAAACAGAGCAACAGGAATCTAAACATTGGAATTATTAGACAGATGTTGTAAAACAGCAATACTAATATGCTCATGGATATAAATGTGTTCTTAAAAATTTCATCAAAGTAATAGAAACCATAAGAGGTGACATTATAAAACTTGGCAAGAGCCAACTAGAAATTATAGAATTGAAAAACACAATAAGTAAAATTAAGAACTGAATGTATGGGTTTAACAGCACGTTACATACAATTGAAGAGAGACTTTGTGAACTGAAAGCTGAGTCAGAGAAAAATATTTAGAATGAAGCCTAATGAAATTTTTAAAAAGGAAAGTACAGAATATCCTCAGACACATAGAGGATAAAGTGAGAAGGTCTAACTGTCACATAATTGAAATTTAAAAAGGAGAGGAGAGAAAGTGGAGCAGAGGAAACATTTGAAAAGATGAATTTCAGAGAACTGATTAAAGACATCAGTTTTGCTATTCAATAAACCCAAATGAAACTCAACAGAGTAAAAAGAAATCTACACCCAGATGCATCACAGTAAAACTGCATAAAATCAGATGCAAAGAACAAATCTTAAACATAGCAAAAGGAAAAGGACAGATTACCAACAAAGGAGCAACGATTTGACCAATAACTGACATCTCAACAGCAAACATGGAAGCAAGAGGTCAGCGGAAAGATACCTCAAGGGCATTGAAAGAAATATTATAAAAACTGCCAACTTAGAATTCTTTACCCAAAGAACATGTCTTTTAATAATAAAGGTGATCTCCTCTTTCCCTATTTTGATACCCTTTATTTCTTTCTCTTGCCTGATGGTTCTGGACAGGATTTCCAGCACCAGAGTAGAAGTGCTACAGTTCTGGATGTCAGAGTCCTAAATGAGTCTTATACAGCAAAAATCAAGGTGTCAGCAGAGTTAGTTCCTTCTGGAGGCCCCAGGGGAGAATCCATTTGCTTGCCTTTTCCAGATACCAGAACACATCTCTGTGTTCCTTGGGTCATGGCCTCTTTATCTTCAAATCCAACAGTGTACCATCTTCAAATATACTTCCATCTTCTCATCACCTTCTGTCTTACTGTCTGTCCCTCTTCTTCCTCATCTCAAGATCCTTACCTTAATCAGATCTGTAAAGTCCTTTTGGCCATATAAAGTAACATATTTGCAACATCTGGGTATGAGAAAGTGGAGACTCTTGGGGATAACTATTCAGCCCACCACAGTGAACAACCATTGAGTGAATTAATGAGTGGTGAGGACCAGGGATGCTTCACCGAGGAAGAAGTATTTAAGCTGTGTTGGGAGGCAAACATTCAGAACTGAAGGAGGATAAATTTGTGTTGTTTTAAGCCATTAAGTTGTGGTAATTTGTTACAGCAGCAATAGAAAACTAATACACTTATGTGACCACCATTTGCCAGACACAAAGCTAGGCACCAGAAGCATAGACAAACAAGACAGACATGATCCCTACCTTAAAGGAGCTTATAGTCTGATAGGGAATATGGATATTAACCTACTAAAAAGAAATAAATATGGTAAACATGGTATATTCATGATAATCATGTACTTAGATCAATGGTAAGTACCTTAGATTGATGGAGATAAGAAAAGTCTGCTTGAGGACATTACATTTAAGCTGGGACTTGAAAGATAATGCTTAGTGAAGTGTAGAGTGGCAGAGAAGGTGTTCTAAAGAGCATGTGCCAAGGCCCTGTGGCAGGACGGTTCTTGAGATGGGGTGGTGTGAGAAGAGGCAGAAGAGATGGGCAGGATCCAAATCGTGACAGGCCTTATCATCCACATTACAAAGTATGGATTTTATCTTAAGTATGATGGGAAGACAGCAAAAGGTTTAAAATAGGCAAGTAATAGATAGTAATTACATTTTACAAGATGACTGTGACTTCTCTGTCGGGAATAGATTGGACATAGGTACCTGTAGTAAAGGGGAGACCAATAGGAGGCTATGCAAGAAATGATGTGTGAAGAGGGAGTGATTGGATGGATCCAACATTTCATTTTGAGGCTGTGCCTGTAAGACTGGAAAAAATGAATGTGGAGATGAGACGTTAAGGACATCGCTAATATAAGCACATGGACAGGGGCTTTCTGTGCTTTCCTGGAATGAGCACTGCTAAAAGAACACATGGGGTGGGGGCAGTTAAGAGCAAATGTTTAGTTTTCAACATGTTAAATTTGAGGTGCCTGTGGAACAACCAAGTAAAGACATCGAGTAAGTAGTAGTTGAAAATGTAGGTTAGAAACTTCAAAAAGATGTGTCAGATGGCACTTAAAGTCATCAGGGTGGTTAAAATTACCTAGGAAGAGAGTTCTCTGTTCTAGAGGAGAAGACACAAGGCTGAGCCTGAAAAAAACTCTGACACTTAGGGTTCAAGTAATGGGAGAGGAGATAGCAAAGGAGTTGAGAGGGAATGCCCGGAGAAGTGAAGAAAAACCAGGAGCATGGCATCAGCAAAGCCAGGGAAGAAGGCAGCAGTGTTGAAATGAAAACTGCACAGTGTTCCAGAATTGAGCAGTGGTGACAATTATAGGCAACCTCAGCAAGAGCAAATATGATGGGACAATAGGAGCCGGACTGAGGAACGTAAGTCTTACGGGGAAGTGGAACATTGCGCAGGTGACTTTTTTTTTTTTTTTTTTGAGGTTAGAATAAAAGAGGACAGAGAATCCGGTCACAGCAGATGAAGGGTGCACAATCAGGGAAGGATTAGTCTCCAATAGGTGATGGAATTGCAGGTTTAAGCTCAGAGGAGACAGGGGGTAGCCTGTGGGACAAGGCTCCCAGGACAGCTGGAAGGGGTGGGCCCTCTCCCCTGAGAAGGGATCAGTCTTTGCCAGGAGGAGAACACTTTCCTCAGGAGGGGAAGGCACAGCTGCTGGCGGTTAGAACTCTGGGAGGCAGGACAATGAGGATGGACGTTTGCTTCTGCTGACTACTGTTTCCGTCATGAAGGTCATCTACTGAAAGTGATAGGAAACGGAAGGAGAGCGATCTTAGATTTGGGGGAAAGTGGGAAATCATTGACTAGTCCTAGCTAAGAAGGAAGTGAAGAGAACAGGCCATTTTCTCTGTGGGGCTACCACTTTACCTTGAACAGGAACCCAGTCTAGCACCGTAATACCCTGTGGAGCAGTTCATGTAAACTTCCTTTCTTGACTAGACTGTGAGCACCTTGAAGGCAGAGATTTAGTTTCCTTCCTCTCTGCAATTTCAATACTGTTACTGGTATATAGCAGAAATCAATAAATCATTAAAGATAGGATGAATGAATAAGTGAGTGAGTGAATGAAGAATTGTCATAGAACAGAACAGAACTGATGTGAAAATGTCTGACTGATCGTATCTCACATTATTTCTACATTGCTACATTCTGAGAAATAACAAAACCCCCAGAGAATTTGCCACCAATGGCCACTGATCTTCCCTAGGACTGCAGAGTCAAGAAAAGCATAAATCCAGTGAAGGCAGGTGGATCTGGGTCAGTGAAATAGTTACAGCTAAAGGCTTCTTTCTTCTGACAGATATAGTCTAAAAACTTGGGCGAAAGAAGAACATCATAGACTATTTCCTGCCATTTCTCCCTGGCAGGGCCAAAGCCTAGTCCTAAGGATAAAAGAAGCTTAAAAAAAAATAAAGAACATTACCACCTACAATCTCATATCTTATTTTTGCATGTTTCAGTCTTTATATACACATTTTATAATAAGCATGTTATTCAAAGAACTACGTATGATGCATTTTTCCATTTAAAATTATAGCCTATGAAAGCTATAGTAATCAAGATGATGTGGTTTTAATGAAAGGATAGACACATAGATTAATGGAACAGAGAGTCCAAAAATAGACCTAGAAAATGGTCCATTGATTTTTAACAAAGGTGTCGAGGCAATTTGATAGAAAAAATGATAGTCTTTTCAACAAAGGATGCTGAAATAATTGAACAACCATATGCAAAAAAGGAACTTCAACTAGTCTTCACACCATCTGCAAAAATTAACTTGAAATGGATAATAGGCCTATTTAAATTTAAAATTATAAAACTTCTACATAATTACAGAGGAGAAAAATCTTTTTGACTTTGAATTAGATAAAGATTTCTCAAATAAGACACAAACAGCATGAAACACAAAAGAAAACATTGATAAATTGGACTTCATCAAAATTATAAGCCTCTGCTCTTTGAAAGATACTGTTAAAAAAATGAAAAGACAATTCACAGACTGGGAGAAAATATTTTAAAAACACAAACCTCTTTAAGTATGCTGGAGACAGTCCTTTATGATTTAAAAAAAAAAACAAACTTGAATCCAGAATACTTAAAGAATTCTCCTAACTCAAGAAAAACAAACAGCCCAATTCAAAAAGTTGGCAAAAGATCTGAATAGGCACTTCACCAAAGGTGAGTTATGAATAGCAACGAAGCATATGAAAAGGCGCTCAACATCATTGGTTATTAGGTAAATGCAAATTAAAGCCACAGTGACATACAATTACCCATCAAATTAAAAAAAAAAGGCACTGACAATACCAAACGCTGGTGAGGATGCAGAGCAATTGGAATTCACATGCATTGCTGGTGGAAATGCAAAATGGTATAGCCACTTTGGAAAATAGTTATAAAAAAGTTAAACATACACTTACCATTTGACCCAGTAATCCCAATTCTAGATATTTACCCAAGAGAAATATATGTCCACACAAAAACCTGTTCACAGGTGTTTATAGTAGCTTTATTCATAATAGTAAAAAAAAAAAAAAAGGAAATGCTTATCAATTGGAAAGTGTGTCAACAAACTGTCTTAAACATAAATGGATTATTACTCAGTAATATTTGTTTGGAAGAATCACTTTTTTAAGAGCCCATGTTGACCCATTCAGAGCTGGTCTGACATTCCAGTAGCCTCTGTGAATTGCTGAGGGAACCCCTGGGAGCCCTGAGAGCGGGTGATGATAAACCTTATGCTCGGTGAAAGTCAGGCAACCCTATCACTTCACATTTCTCCCTTCCATTCGGCTTGTTCGGGACGTCATCTGATTTGGTGCTCCTTCAGTTGTTCCTGCTGTCCCCTGTGGTTTGGCTCACGGTCCCCTGTGACACTGCCAGACAGCCAAGGACATTTCCACTGGAAGGGTATTGGCTGTGAGGCTCAGCTGCCTCACTCATCCACACGGTGCTCTACCTCACCCAGAGCAGGAGGGAGAAATAGACTCGGGGACAGGACCTTGTCTTATGCCACTTGTAGTGGCCCGTCAGCTGCAAGCACAGAGCCTAATATATAGTAAGTTCCTCATACACATTTGCTTTGTGTACTGATTTGGTTTCAAGATGTTAAATTTAGTTCCTTGTGTGTGAAGTATGGAATACAAGCTAAAAATGCTGTAGCCGGAGCCATGCTTAAATCACTGGAAGAGAAACAATAACCTTGATGTCCTCAATTTGAGGATATTGGCTATGTAATATATTTTTATTCATTTATACATTTAGCAAATATTTATTGAACACCAACTGTGTCCTACATTCTATGCCAAATTAGTTAGATTAAAAGGATATATATCCAAGAACAAAAATAAGTCATTGATTACAAATTTCAAAGATAAATATTGGTTTTCTCATACTTTTCTTCCCAGTGAGTTTATTTTTTTCTTTTCCTTTTTTCCTCCCGGTAAGAAAGTAGTTGTTATTATGTACAGATGTCCCGGGACAAGTGATTGACAACTGTCTTTTCTTGTGCAGCATACTTAGAGGATTTGGTTCATTTCCATAAGTAGTGGGCAGTAAAGTGTCAGAATTCAGAAGAGTTAGGGGAACACGTGTAGTTCCAAACCATCTGTCCACTCCCCTCTCTCCCCTTTGTGACTATCGGCTTTTTAAAATGCCTGTTTTGTAGAGAGGGAAGAGTTTTACCATGTTTACTTCTTCTTTCTTAATGGGACAGATTCTATTGTTTGATTCCCTCATATTTTTGCTACTTCAAGATTTTATTAAACAATAACTATTTTCAGGATATTAAACATATTCAGTTACATTTTCTCTATTAGTCCATTATTACCTTTAGTTTCTTTCCTCCCTCCCTCCATCCCTCCCTCCTTTCTGCTCCTTTTCCCCCAACTTGTTTCTTTCCATGCTGCTTTCTTTTGTGTTTTGATTCTTTTGGGTTTTTTAAATTTAGTTTTGAGTATTGCCATTGGTTTTTATAAATTATTGGTAGTAATAAACAGAAGTGAAACATATAATAATGTTAGGAGACTTGTATATGGACAATTGAATCATGTTCACTTTTCTTGACCCTAAGTGGTGACTTGAGATCTTTGGGACAATATTTTGTATTTAGTAAAATTTTTTCACTTGAAAAAATAGTAGACAATGTAATATTACAGAAAACAAAAATCTGTACATCCCCTTTATAAGTATCCCTCAAACTCTCTAGCGTCCGCAAGCACACACGTTCTAATGTATAGTACAACTATATTTACGGTGGTTGTGGAAGGCGCAAGCGGGGAGAAGAGGAATGAAGGGAATGTTCCAGGCTGAGCCTAAGTGGTGTTCATTGCTGGGATCCGGGTATGTCTGGCCCTTCTGTGTGCTGCAGGGGTCAGAGGGGAGGTGGGTCTTCGAGGACCCCTAAATCAGGAACGCACAACCAGTGAAGGAGCACACTTTCGGTTAGCAGAATCTAGCCTTTTAATGGCCGTCTGCTGCTACTCAAGCATTTTCTTGAGGGGTCAAATCCCCAACCTTACCTGAGGTGACCATTGTTCGTTAGACAAAATAGAGTTCCTCCTGCAGGTGGGGAGAAGGGATTCTTCTTCTAGGACAATAAGATGATCTCCATATTGTAATGCATATGACATGTGGAATAGCTCCTCATTTCTGAGAAGAAAGCCTGGCCAGAAACATTTGTTCTCAGCAATGCACTGAGGTTAGGCTCCAGCTGACCTCTGAGTATGCCACTGACACAGGGTGAATAGTTTGGATATAGGTGTGCTTATTTGTTTGCAGGAAATGCATTCATAACTTCCATTAAATTCTCAAAGGTGTCTGTGACTCCACAAATAGTAACCACTGCCTTAAATACCGCCCTTGATTGATCTCGTCAACACAGATAGCTTCATTTATCTACATAATGATTCTCTCAAACATACATTTTCAACCCCTTTACTCTCCAGAAATAAAACTTGTAGATAATATAACCATTCCACAGATACATTTTTTAAAAAAAACTAAGCTTAATGCCTCAACTGGACTATAACAGCAAAGTTTTAAAAAGATTTGTAATAAAATTGTATTTCAATTGCAAATGCTTGCATGTGACTACACAAAGGACGTAACGAAGTAGTCAGAGGCTACCGTCGAATGGCCCTGCGTATGACAGCCGTAGACAGCTGAGCATCTGGGTATCACCAGCAGCTCAACAACCACAAGAAGCATTGCCACTGGTGATAAGATTTTCCAAAATGATGACAACTCTTGGTAAAGTTCTAGACAAAACAAAATTCTCTGATTTACAAGGAATTTTCTTTCCCGAAAATTCTAGTGTATGAAAACCATACCAAAGCAAACAAAACCACCACTGCCACCACCAGAACAAATTTTGGGATCCATGTAAAAAAAAGACTTAGGTCCTCAGCTCATATAATTATAAATAGGCATGTCACCCACACCAATCCTGCTGGGACAGTGAACAGTTCCTTATTGTGTGGGACTGTCCCTTGTGTTTCAAGATGTCCAGCATCCTTGGTCCTTGTCCACTAAATATCAGTTCACATCCCCTCCCATCATTATGGTAACCAAAAATACTCCCACAAATGTCCAAAATGCCCCCAAGGAGGTGGTGTCACCTCTGCTGAGAATCACTGACCTACTGAATCAAGTTCAGACTTCTGAGCTTTGCACATAGGTCCTTTGTGATCTGGTGTCTACCTCCCTCTCCACTGTCATCTCAAAGCATTCACCCACCTCTGGCCATGCAGACCACAAGAAACTCCCTAACCAGGTGGGCCTTTCCTTCTACATGTGGGTCCCTATGCCTGGGACCCCTCCCCTCAGTTTAACTTACAATCACCTCGGCCCCAAAGCTTCCCCAGATGCCCCTCAGCTTAGCTCCTCCAGGATGTGTTAGTGTTCTCTCTTCATTTCCCCCACTCTTCTTGCTTATTTCTTTACAACACTTAACAAACTGTACAGTAAGAGATGGTTTTCTTGTTTGTATCTTCCCAGCCCTACTCCCAGATTGTGACCTTCTTAAGGATAGGAGACAGGTCTTCTCCTGTATCTTTATACTCAGGCGTGGTCCCCCCTGGGTGTGGAGCTGCTGACGCTGATGTGCTGAGAAGACCCCGGCCTTCCCTCAGTTCCAGGCTCTGCCCTCCCACCACGTCTTATACGTGTTGTTTTTTTCTTCTGGAATGTGCCCCTTTGTTCCCATTCTTGCTCCCTCAGCTCAGCCACATCCTACTCTTCCTTCAGGTCTCAGGTTAAGTGTCACTTGTCCAGGGATGTTTCCCTGTCTCCCCGCCACCCGCGCCCCTGCCATGCCTCACCAGTTGTATTATTTGACCTCAAAGTGCCAGTACTTCTCTGTCTTAACACTGCAGAGATAATCACCTGGTCCTTGGCAAGGACAGGGGCAGCAGGAGCAACCTAGACTGAGAACCAAGCTCCTCCTTTTTACTGGATCTTATAAGCCAGAGGCTCTTCCATCATCCCTAAATGACCAATAATGACTTCTCCCCAACCTTACAGATTGAGGCTCTTGAGCTTAATTTATCTTGATTTTTGAAAAATAAAGAAATATGACACTCTTGCTCATTATAATGCTTGGTCTGAAATTAATGTAAAATAGAGATTCTATATAGAAGTTTAATCAATGAAAGGCACATACAGGGGCAGTTAGACTTTTTTTTATACAACCCAAAAAAGAATATAGGCACTCAAATAACTTAATACTTGTGTACTACAGGTGGTACATACCTGTAGTCCCAGCTACCAGGGAAACGGAGGTCAGAGGATCACTTGATCTCGAGATCAGGATTTCGAGTCCCACCTGGGCAACATAGCAAGACCCCATCTCTGTCTTTTAAAAAAACAAAAAAACAGGCCAGGCACGGTGGCTCACGCCTATAATCCTAGCACTTTGGGAGGCCGAGGCGGGTGGACTGCTCAAGGTCAGGAGTTTGAGACCAGCCTGAGCAAGAGCAAGACCCCGTCTCTACTAAAAATAGAAAGAAATTAATTGGCCAACCAAAAATATATAGAAAAAATGAGCCGGGCATGGTGGTGCATGCCTGTAGTCCCATCTACTTGGGAGGCTGAGGCAGAAAGATCACTTGAGCCCAGGAGTTTGAGGTTGCTGTGAGCTAGGCTGATGCTACGGCAGTCTAGCCTGGGCAACAGAGTGAGACTCTGTCTCAAAAACAAAAAAACAAAAAAACCGTAATAGCTTTGCACAGTGGCAGTATCATAGCCAATGAGGTTTATCCAAGGCACAATTATTGCTACTCTAAAAAAGAAAAAAATCATAATAACTAACACTTGTATATTATCCTGTGGAAGTCTCAGTGCTTTAAAAAGCATTAGCATGTAGAAAGGAAATGGCTGCTCACAAGTAAATAAAGAGAGGGGTGAGCATTTTGTTGTTTAAAAAAGTGATAAGTTAAAATTATATTTTATTTTATTAAGTGAAAAAAAAATTCTCCTACTCAACCCTCAAGACTTTTCTCCCTGCGAGGCTGATTTACCTAGCTAGAGGGTGAGCCGTCTCCATTGCTCAAACTTGGAGGCCACTTCTCTTGAGTACCTCATGTTTGATCCTTTGAACTATTCTAGGAGTTTGGGCTTTCTCTGAGTTTTTATCTCTTCTATCCTTTTAAAAATAACACTTTCAATGGTTTGCTGTTTAGAAATCAGTCCCGTATATATCCAGAGCTCTGCAATTCTGGAAGAAACCTAATTTCCTAAATGATGAAATGCATCAATTCTAAAAACTCTTTAGCAGCCTACAGTCAGTTGCTATTAATAATTCTTTCTTATTTTTTTAAACAATGAATGCCTCTTTATGACAAGGCAGCATGCCTCACTAATAATAAACCTGGATTTTTATCTTCCTGTATACTCCATGCCCAACAGCCCGGGCAAGCTTTTTCTGAGTTTTCAATCTCAATAATATTCATGTTTTTTTCTTATTGTCATTGCTATTATAATATTATAATAAATGTTTCTTATGTGTGAACAAAGTGACAGACAGTGATGAAGCATAAAATTAGGTACAAGTTCTTGCTTGTCAATTTAAAATAGAAATTGTATGCAAATATTATATGCCCATAATAATTAAAAATGAAAAAAATTAATTAAAAATAAAATATAAATTGCTTGTATCATACATCAATTAGCCATTCCAAAATATTTACACATGAGATACAGGCAAATAATCATCAGTAATGCATATATATGCTGTGTAAAATGACTAAATCCTGAGTAATCTGAAGGTGCTCCAATTTACGGATTAAGCAGCTAATGTGGTTTCTCACACAGCTTTGAGTTGAGTTGAACAAGATAATTTTGAAAATCAGTTATTTCCCCTCCATAGAAATAAAATATGACTTATAAATATATATTCAATCCACATGTGAATATTTGTAAACCATAAGTGATTTAGAGAATAAATTCTACATATGGATTAATGAGCACCACCTGATTGATAATATTTACATTTTAAAAGAGAATTTTATAATAAAGAAAAATTATGAGAAATAAGATTGTTTAAATTAACAGAAGAATCCTGGAAAGAATTCTCTATGAATTCCCACTATAAATTCTTATTTGCATGGCATATATAGTATATATAAAACAAAAACTCTAGATACATAACTGCTTGCCTGGAGAGAATTTTCATAATTGCCTATTGCTAACACATTTTCAAACAGTGATCTGTGTATCTTTTGATTTTAACTCATATTATTAGTTTCCTACGGACATGAGGAAAAGGAGAGGTCACCTTTAATATTGCTGTTAAGCACAATAGAGTGAGAAACAAAGAAATCAGGAAAAAGTTGCAATGATATTTCTACAAGAACAAGAAATGAGAGAAAAGGCTTAGGACCCAAAGCCACTGAACCATGGATCCAATTTTCAATAGACATGTATGAGTTTCAAAGCTACATCTCCTATGTTCTTTGTATTGAGTCATTACAATACATGCTGTTACTCATAACATTCTTCTACTCACACAGTTTCTATGGCCTGCTGACCACAAAACAGAGTGGCCAGCCTGTGGGTATCACTCTGAAGCGGCTATGTGAAGGGGCTCATGACCTCCATGGTCCACTCAGACACCTTCTAGAAGGTCCATTTCCAGCTCTTAGTGTCCTGTAGACATGCCCAGGAGTCACGTTAAGATTTCTAGTTTCCCCATATCTTCCCGGTTCTTGATGTCCGGAAGGAAGTAGACACGATAACTGGCAAGTTTGGGACATAGCTCATCTTTGGACGAGGGTCTTTGAATCAATAAATACTCCCTTTAGCTTGTTTGGCAAGGTCTATTGATGTCATTTCTGTTTCAATTGCCATCCAAGAAGCTTGAGATCCTCCTATTAAGACAGAGTCTTTGTGTCAACCTCTTTATCACCCCCCTTGGGGCAACCCTGCCTCCTCACTGGTAGCCCTTTGATAGGATTCCTATGTTTTTGGGTTTTTTTTTTAATTACTCTTAATCAAGTGTTTTCACTCATACCTTATGTGGTCATGTCCAATGCACCTTCCAGCTTAATTTCCTAATTTTAGACTAATTTTATTTTTTAAAAAACCCAACATACTAATGTTAAGGAAACAGCATACCATGGAGTAAATGCAAGCACCTGCAGTGAAACCCTGTGGCAGAGTCACCCAGCGTCTGTTCAGGATGGGTCTTGTCCTCCCTCAGCCCAGCCCAGGCCCTCAGGCAAAAAGGTGGGCGGTGGTGGTGGTGGTAAAGGGTATGTGTGTGACCATGACTTGCCACTTTATCTCAGGAAGTGGGGAGGCAAAAGGTGGGTTCCCCTACCCTCATTATTATCAGGGCCCAATCTCCCTAGATTGGGAGCAGATAAAATGGGAGCCAACTAATCGGAGGATTTCTGAAACGCTAGTGCTACTGTTCTAGAAGCTGCAGCCTACTAATATTTAGAGGGGAGTGGATTATTGCCACTAGGTGGTCCAAATTGCAGTGAGGACCAGATGGGATTTGGATCCCAAAACTGGACTCCTTCCAACTCCTGGCCTGGGTCATTTCATTAACTTCCCAGTAAAGGAAGCCATAGGAGTTGACAAGAGGCTCCAACCAGAGCCTTCAGGAGCATTGTACATAATTCACAGGAAAGGAAGGTGGCTTTTATTAGATTGATGCAAAAGTAATTGCGGGTTGGGACTGTGAATTTTAAATCATTATAACTAGGCTCAAATGCCACTTTATTAATCAAAATGGGAACCATTACAATCAATACATTTATGCCAACGATAAATAAAGTTTGCCTATTTATGTAGCATAAATACCCATGTTTTGGGATTCAGAGAACTCTTGGAAAGCCTTTTCTGCATCCTGCTGGTTGTGGAAGTGTTTTCCCTGCAAAAAGTTGTCGAGGTGCTTGAAGAAGTGGTAGTTGGTTGGTGAGAGGTCAGATGAATATGGCAGATGAGGCGAAACTTCATAGCCCAATTTGTTCAACTTTTGAAGAACTGGTTGTGTGACATGCGGTCCGGCGTTGTTGTGGTGAAGAATTGGGCCCTTTCTGTTGACCAATGCCAGCTTCAGTTGTTGCAGTTTTCAGTGCATCTCATCGATTTGCTGAGCATACTTCTCAGATGGAATGGCTTTGCTGGGATTCAGAAAGCTGTAGTGGATCAGACTGGCAGCAGACCACCAAACAGTGACCATTGCCTTGTTTTGGGCGCAGGTTTGGCTTTGGGAAGTGCTTGGTAGCTGCTTCTTGGTCCAACCACTGAGCTGGTTGTCGCCAGTTGTCGTATTAATAAGAAGTGTGCTTTGACCTGAACTGAACACAAACTTACAAATGTTGAGAGAAGTGAGAGGAAGACCAGATGTCAATGATATTGTGGAGATTGGCTTTGTGTTTTTCACATACAAAGGATAGAAAATATCTTTCTGGGGGGAAAGAAAAGAAAGAAAATTACTGAGATACCCATCAATAGGGATTTGGTTAAACCAGCTATGACATAGTTATGCAAGAGAGTACTATTTTGCTGTTAAAAATGAAAACTATTCACAGGATGTAGAGTGGAAAAGGCAGGTCATAGAACATTATCAATAGTGTGACCTTGGAAAAGAGTGTTAGTTCCCTACCAAATAGACTAGAATGACTATTTTAGTCTTCCCCCTCAATTAAGAGGAACTTGTTTTTAGCTGGGTACAACGTCACTCAGCTGAGATTACATTTCCCTCCTCCCTTGCAAAGACATGGCCATATGATTAAATTCTGGCAATGAGGTATAAGCAGAAGTTTCCTTAAAAAGGAGAGGATTATGCCCTTTTCCCTGTCTTTCTCCAGTCTGCTCCTTAGAATATGGATGTCATGGCAAAAGTCCTGATGTTGTTTTTCTCTTGTGAAAGAGAAATAAACATTCATCTTGTTCAAGCCATATATTAAGAGTCTCTGTTACATGCAGCTAAATCTAATCCTAATGAATATAGATCCCCTTTGTGTTTTAAAATTAAATATGTACACATATATGCATGCACACACATATACATACGCCACAAGATATATATGTTTAAGCCACATATACATAAAATATCTGTAAGTGTATATGACAAACTGGTAACAGTTTGGGGGTATGGGATTGTAAGCAGGAGGAGGGGGGCTATTAATTTTTTAATTTTTTTTTAATTTCAGCAATTAGCTAAAAATGTGTTTTCAGGAAAATTAAGATATTTCTATTTTTATGAAGAAAACAGCTTGACTGATAATTCCTTAAAATCAAAACACTGGGTAAGTCCCTTACTTGTCTCTGTTTCCCTCAGAAGAAATACCCTCATGATGGTGTCAGCCTCCCACCTATTTTTCAATGCTTCCAGCTTCATCTAGGCTTTCTTTCCCCTCCCATTCTGAATATTCCATTCTCTTTTAAACAGGCAACATCCTGCATCTAATACAAACAGTTTAAGAGAAAGCTCCATTTAATAATGGCATGAATAATAGATTAAAATAAGTAAGAAGGCACATGCACAGCTGCTTTGACAATAGAAGAATTTTCCTCCAAATAAGATTTCTTGTTATCACCAACACTCAGTTGTTACCATGGCTACATGTTAATTTGAAGACCAATTGCAGTAAGAAGTGATGATCCAATTCTCCAGATAACTAGGGTTGGTTAAAGTAAGATTTGGAGAGGAACTTGAAATGGTTGGAGGCTCTGGCTTGGACTTCTCGTCTGAGTATTACAATGCTTTGGCCATGCTGGGTCTCTACTGTGTTCAGTTTCATGGGTAACACAAAGAAACAAGCACGTGAGACTTAGAGGTAAGGGACGGGAGAACTGGCACCCTAACAGAAACCAAATCAAGGAGCTGGAAGTAGGATGGTGAACACATTGGTTAATGATATGATACATATTCCAAATTTAGGCAAAGAGAAATGTGTTTGCATTGTATTGTTAATTCCAGGGCTGCCTAAGAGGTATAAAATTATTTTGTTTACAAATTCTAATTGTAGATTGTATGTATACATACAATAGTTATATCTCCAGGTGCCAATAGATATTTATAACTTGAGAGGCAGATGGCTAGGACATTGGATCCTGAACATATGAATTTTAGCTGCTACCAAATACCTGCTCCTACATGGTCCCAAGAGGAAATAGCTTATATACACAGAAGACAAGCCAGGCAAATGGGGAGTTTTTATCACTCTAAAGGTGGATGCTAGAGCAGAACTTCAGTTAGGCTGAACCACTGGAAAGTGGAAATGATGATAAAAGCTGGAGTAGTCATCTCAGATCAAATGTTCTGAGATGGGCAGGGTACCAAGAGAGAGGAGGCCTAGGCCTCTGATGACTGCAGGGCCTCCATTCCAGCCCTGCATTGCTTACCTGGATTTTAACATGAGAGATGTTTCAAATACCTAGAAGAAGGCTATTGAATGCTCCCAATACAAAGAAATGACAAATATTTGAAATGTTAATTATCATGTTAATGACCCTGATCTGATCGTTATACATTATATGTATCAGAAGATCACTATGTACCCCATAAATGTATACAATTATTGTGTCAATTAAAATCTTTACTAAAAAAATGAAATGTTAAAAATATATAAACATGAACCTTTGGTACCAGCTTTCTTAAATACAATAATAAGATGATAATCATCTTCAGAAATTGCTTCATTGAGAACATCTGCACAGGACTAAGAGTTCCCCATATACAGTATTAGCTTTTTTAATCCTCCCAATGGGGGCCATTATCATCTCCATTTTACAGATAAGGAGCCTGAGATTTAGTGAGGTTAAGCACCTTGCCCTGCCATGCAGATAGTTAGTGGTAGAGCCAGGATTGAAATGCCTGAGCAGGTGTTTAACCACTGCTACCCTGTCTCCATAATTATTACCTAACTAGTCATTGTGAAACATGCCAGAAAATCAACAGCAGTGGCCATTGGCCATATGGCTTCTTCGGCCATTGCAATCAGGAGGGATTATTATACTTTAAAATGAATAAAGAACTCTTGCTGATTTATGTGCTACGTTAAGGCGACATGAGGAACAATCACTGTGAATCATCCCAGGAACGCAGAGAGAATTAAGCTAATGATGACGCACACCTGCCAAATGCTGAAAGAAAGACAGGCAGCCCTCAAGAACTTGTGACCCAGTCACACTGCACAGCGTGATCGCTGGACTCCAAGCGCCCAGCCTCCGCAGCTTGGCAGGCAGCTATGATTCAGGGGAGCTCAGGCTCCTGGGCGTGTTGTTTCCTGCCCACTGCACTTCGCAGAGGCACGTCAGAGAGGCTAAGCCTGATGGACTCTGAACACTGGTTAGGTTGTTTTTTTTCTTTTTTCTGGCAACAAAATTAAAATGCCACCTAGCGATTTATCCACCCTTTTGCTGATCTCGATGTGAACCGTGCAGCTAAATCCCTGTACACAGCACTGACTCGATCTCCCAGGGTGTTGCTTAAAATGTGACTGAGCACAAATGAAAAACATCAAGTCTTGTTGAAGTCAGCACACAGAATTAATCTAAAAGCAATGAAAGAATTAGTCTCATTTTGTAGATAAATAAATGCAAAATATGGTAAAGTCAGAGATGTTCAGCTCAGCTGCTTTTAGAAGGCGACATCTTGGGAAAAGGATATTGTGTACTTGAGACACATTTTAAGGCCATTCTGATACCTGTGTGATTATGAGGACGCTTTGGGTTTTTTTTAAAGTTGATTTAATATATGAGATTTTTAACCTGCAACTACTCACCTTGTGTCTTGGCCTTTGTTGTTTTTGTTTTTAGCTTTTGGAAATCGTAAGTATATGATTTAAATCAGTATAAAATTAAAAACCATCTCAATCTTTGAAGGCAGTGTGAAATAAAGCTCTCTATTTTTCACCCCATCCTTAATTTTATTTTTACCCTGACACTGAATTTCAGGCTTTGGTTTTTTTCTGAGTGTGGCTACCTGCTTGGAATCACCAGCAATGCTTGTTAAAAGTTGTTCTGAAAGTGTGGGGTAAAGGAAGTCAGATCAGAGAGCATTTCTCTCCCAGTACCTAATGAAATGGACAAAACTATTGCATTTTAAAATTCATCGTCAGTGATCAAGATAGAAAAAGGGTAAAACTTCATGGAATAAAGTTTGAAAAGTGGCTCTTAACCTTGCTTAAGAGAACTAAGGACAAGTGAGTCAACAAAATTCTGATGCTTTTCCTGAATTCACCTTGATGTAAAGAGAAGTGGATGGAGGGAAGGGTAGGTGTGGAAACTACCACGCATAGCAGCCGCGCTCTGTCCTACTGCAGAGACTTGCTGAAGTAAGAGGAGTGAACTGGGCTGGACAATCTCCAAGGAGATTTCTGAACTGGGGGAACCAACCAAAGCCCATGGATTAGGAAATGCTTGCCCCACGCTGGCAAGACTGACCCTGGTAAAGGACATCTGCTGAGACTCAGAAGAGAGGACGCAGCCAGGACCCCAACAGGGACCGCTCGGAAGGTGCTGTTCTCCTTCCCACTCTCAAGTCTTCAGGCTGCAGAAAAATAAATAGAAAATACCATCCAGCCCTCTAATGGTTGTCCATAGGGCTGATAAATAGCTCCCAGGAAGGAAGGTCAAGAACTACATCTTCTGAGAAACTGAAGAGTTCTACGAAACTGTCCAGGTTTAACTTGGGCAAAATGAAAATGGGTGTCATGTCAGCCTTGTAAATGTGCCACAGAGGAGAGAAGGAGAGAGGGAGAGGTAATGTGAAAATAGTAATTTCTGTTTCACCGGGTTTTTGGGAGGAGTAAAAGAGAAAAAGTATGTAAATTCTGGACCACAGAACCAGATACACCCTAAGTGCCCCAGAATTGTATTCTCTCCTCCTTCCCATCCCTTGTTCATAGCCCTAGATGCTGTGTTTTGTTTTGTTTTGTTTTGTTCAACTCAGGCTCACTTTATATTCTTACCCCACTGTAGTTTTCCAGGTTGAGTAATTTATGGCTTAAAGCTAAATATTTGCCAGCAAACTATTCTTGGAAATATAGAGCAGCATAGGAAAGGTCATGGGCTTTGGCGTTAGAACTAGGCTTCAATTCTGAGCCGCCTGTCTCAGTTTGTGATTTTAGGTAGGTTAAATATTTAATCTCTCTCGGCTGAGTTTCCTTCTTTACTGAATGGTATCGATAATCCTAAATTTACTGTACCTGTATGTATAAAGTGCCTGGCAGAAAGTGGATGCTCCTTAAAGGTGACATGACTACTATCATTTTACTTTTAGAGATTGTTATATCTATATGAAACAGCAACCAATTCTTTATTATTTGTAACCCCTACTGCTTCCAACTGCTTAGTGGGGTGGGTCTTGTTAACTGTAGGGCACCTCCCTTAGGAGGGTGGGTTCTAGGGAGCATTATGACGTCTTGGGTCTTACTGTAAATTTGTGAGTTAGATTTGGGGTAAGGAGCTAAATTGCTTGCATAAGAAAGGAAGAAAGAAAGGAAGAGAAAAATTGAAAATTTTTCAAGAGTCAAGGGAGAGAGAAGAAAGCAGTGGAGTCTGGGAGGATTCAGGGAGGGAAATCCCTGGAGATGATACAGCCAGGAAGGGATTCTGAAGGTACAGATAGAGAATGTGAATTTTTACCCCATTTTCTTCAGGTTGTGTGACATAACTACTCTTCCTGCCCACTCCCTCCCCTCCAGGACACACACAGTCTTCAGGGAAATCAATGTTGCTTACTAAAGCTGTCTGTGGGGCCGGATCAGGCAGCACGACCAGGCAAGGCGTGAGTTCTGTATCCTGCGCAATGCAGTAATGCTGAGCGGTGTGAGCAGACGTGGGGATCAGAGGACACAGGGGAGATGACGTCTGGCTTTTGTGTAAATTTCCACAGATCTGATCCTGCTATGTATTTGCCATCTGCCAAACTTTATTCAGGAAGTCTTAAGGTCTGGGTAGATATGAAATCTCTCAGCTTGTAGAACTTCAGCTGTTCTTCCATAGCAGCAGAAAAGTAGAAGTGAGGGTTCAAAAGACCGTACTAGGACCACGTATCTTCTAGTGTCTCAATGTAATCTTGCTGTACCACCCTGCTGCCGGCCCCCCATCAACATCAGACATGGGCTAGGTCTGTTTTCTCCTTGGTTCAAGGTTTCCATCCATAAGTATTAGAGTCTACTCTCTGAGTCCCCTTCCTACCATTACTCCAGCTCAATCCTCCCAAGAGAGGTGCTATTCTATGTCCCTAGACATCCAACTGTGTAACTCTCAGTCCCGCAGGAGAGCTTCCTCTTCCAGTTGCTTCTGGAATCTTGGTTACTCCATCTCCCTTAGCGGCAATTCTCTTATACTGTGGTCACCAGCTCTTTGGGCTGCTAGGAGGCGTATTATGTTTTACAGGTGCACACAGCGCTGCTTGCTACTCCCTGTTTCCGTTAATGGATCTACTATCTATCTGGTCATACGGGCTACAATCCAACATTGTTGTTTCCACCCCCTGTGATTTAACATCCAAGAATGTCAGAGGCAAAATGGACCCCATAGGACCACAGATTGTGACTTTCTTATAGCCTAACTTCATAGGAGTGACCCCACCTAATTAGAGTTGATGATTATGCTATGATTCTCTTGGCAACATGTTCACAAATAATACTTATTTACTGATGTCTGCATCTCTTTATAACCTGACTCTCGAGGGGCCCAGATTCCTCTCTTAATGTCTCTCTCTCCTTCGTACTCAGACCATCACCGAGTCTTGCTGATGCTACTTCTGAAATATCTCATACGTAGGTCCCTGCCACTGCCTTAGAGGAGTTCTTACCTCCCAGTGGCCAGATTGTTGTAGTAGCCTCCCGGCTGGTCCTTTTTGCTGCCAAGCTCTTCGTTTTCTAGCTAACCTCTGTATTTGGGGGCAAGTTTCTACAAACAAACTCTATTACTCTGACTGTAAGACTCATGGACCGCTCACAGGAAAGTCGAAATTCCTTGGTAAACAAGACTCGCCAGCATCTCTGTGCTGCCTGAGCACCCATCAGTCTCTCCTGCACTCTGCGGCCTCACTGAGCATCTCACCTTTCCCGGAATGTTCCATGTTGCCTTACGCCTCTCCTGCTGGTCACTGTCAAATGCCCTTTCCTTTTTTCTCCACCTGGATGATGGCTCAGTTTCCCTCACTCTGATGTGCCCAGGAAGCCCAATGAAGGAATCAATGCTCAGTCCTAGGCCTTGCCCTTTCATCTCTATGTGACTTTTCCCTGGGTGGCATCATTCATAACATGACTTCAATTCTTACTGACCTGCATATGAACCACACATTTACATCCCCCACACAGACTCCTCCTCCAAGTTCTAGTCTCATGTATGCAACTCCCTACTTGGTGTTCCTTTTTCAAAATGTTTGAGAGCTCCTTTAATCTTCACAAAAATGATGATGTAAGCACTATTATTCGTGTTTTGAAAACTAGAAAACCGATGCTCAGAAAAGTGAAATATATTGTGTAAGTTCACACAACTGACTAATGTTTGATGGAACCTGAACACAGGACTCTCTGACCCCATATCTTATGCTTTTATCTGTCATGTCATTACTACCTCTGGAATATGTACATCAGGGAAGCTGAGATTCCTTGCTTGACATATAATAATAAAAGTATTATCGTTAAGAAATTGAAACAATTTAACTGAATAGGAATAAGCTGCCATTCTGGATAATTCCAAACCTTCCAGAGTAATAACAAAATCTTAGGGTGAGAAGAGATTTTGAAGGTCATTCAGCCCATTCATCTCTCTTTTCTACTTGATTCTGAGGCACATTTGAAATCATGGATTTTTGCTCTTTGTTTGCTTTAAAGAAAATATTTTTGTTTTTCATTTGAATGGACTAATATTGTTTTTTCTGAGCAACGAGGAAAGAAAATGAGTCCCATTAATATTATTTCAGCTTCTGGCTCCAGCTGTGTCTGACAACCTACCTCCATGACTTTTTTTTTTTTTTAACTTGTGCTTTGTGAGCCATTAAATCCCCCTCCCTTTTGGTAAACGTATTTGAGTTGAGGTTCTCTCACTTACTTGCTGTTGTCTTTTGGCTGTCTCAAGCCATCTCAGATTACACAGCCCTATCACTGAAACCCATGCTCTTCTCCCCATGCTGACTGTCTTCCAGCATCTTCCATCCCAGTGATCGGCGCCCCCATTCATCTAGCTGTACAAGCCAGAGCTTTAGGAGTCATCCCAGGGTCACCTGCCTCTCATCTCCCACGTCCGGCTCTCATCCTTCCAAATGGATCTTGACTGTCATCATCTCTCTACTTCCACCACCATCACTTTAGTCAAAGCGACCATTTAACCTCTGGCTTGGACCAGTGGAGCAGCCAAGTAATTGATCTTTCTGTTTTCATCTCTTGCTCCTTTTCGGAGTGCAGAGTCATCTTTTTGACACACATATTCAGTTATGTCACACTCCCTGCTTAACATTCCACAGTGGCTCCCCATTGCGCTTGGAATAAAGTCCAAACCGCCTAACATGGCCTTCATGGTGCCGCATGGGCTCAAGCAACTCTTCTGAGTACCTGGGACTACAGGTGTGCACCACTGCACTCAGCTGCAGTGTTTTTTTTCTATTATTGATATCTAGTTTAACTTTGTTGTGGTTAGAGAACATATTTTATATAATTTTGGTTCTCTAAAATTTGAGACATTTTATCATCTGGAATATGGTATGTCTTGGTGAATGTTCCACAGCATTTGAAAAGAATACGATTTTGGCTGCTATTGTGTGGTGTGTTCTATAAATATCAGTTAGATCATGTTGGTTGGTAGTGTTAGTCAACCTCCTATGTTCTTACTGAGTTTTTTTTTTCTGCTGCTTGTTCTATTACTGACAAAGGAGTGTTGAAGTCTCTGACTACAGTATAATTGCAGATTTATCTATTTTCCTTTCTTTTCTATGAAAGTTTTCTTTAGGCCAGGTGCGGTGTCTCACACCTGTAATCATAGCACTCTTGGAGGCCAAGGTGGGAGGATTGCTTGAGCTCAGGAGTTCAAGACCAGCCTGAGCAAGAGTGAGACCCCGTCTCTACTGAATATAGAAAAATAAGCCAGGAATGATGGCATGTGCCTCTAGTCCCAGCTACTCAGGAGGCTGAGGCAGGAGGATCACTTGAGCCCAGGAGTCTGAGGCTGCAGTGAGCTATGACGATGCCACTGCCCTCTACCCAGGGTGACAGAATGAGACTATCTCAAAAAAAAAAAAGAAAGAAAGAAATTTTTCTGTAAAGCTCTGTTATAAGGTACATGCACATTTTGGTCATTACCAAATGTCCTTCTTTGTCCCAGGTAGTATTCCTTGTTCTGAAATGTACTTTGACAATATTGGTGTTTGCATGGCATATCTTTTCCTTTTAACTTATCTGTGTCTTTATATTTACTGTATATTTCAGTATCTCTGGAACTTCAATTTCACATATTAATATTGTCTCCCAGGTAACTGATGTTCTGTTTCTTTCTTTTTTTCAGTTTTCTTTTCACTCTGTGCTATTCATTTAGGATAGTTTATATTACTATGTATCAATTCATTTATCTTTTACTCTATAGTGTTTAAGCTGTTGCTAATCTCATTCACTGGTATTTTTCATTGCGAAGGTTGTATTCTTATTTTTCTAGAAGTTCCATGGGTATTTTTCATGCTTCTCATTCATCTCCTGATCATTCTTATGTTTTCCTCTAACTTCTTGAAAACATGGAGCTTATTTGTAATGGCTTTTGAGACATCCTTGTCTGCCAATTCCATTATCTCTGTCATTTTTGTCTTTATTTCTATTGACTGATTTTTTTTCTACTTATGGATCTTATTTTCCTGCTCTTTGTGTGTGTGTGTGTGTGTGTGTGTGTGTGTGTTTGTCTTTTTGCATGCATGGCATTGTTTGATATACTGATTTCTTGGACTTCTTAACCCTGGTCTCAGGAAGTTTTGTTTCACACATGCACAGATTATTACTGAGGGAAAGATGTCAGAGTTCTCTCTCTAGGTAGCTCTCTCCTCTCTAAGGGCAATTCTAGCTGTCTTGGTCTCCTAAAACTTCAGTCTCCATCTCCTCAACTCAGTGAGACTGCTGTCCTCTCTTCGGGTTTTCTCTTTCTGTACTGCAACCTGGAAACTTCCTCCAGCAGAAAACTGGGGCAATTGTAGAACTCACCTCATTTATTTCCTTTCTGTCAAGAATCACAGTCCCACGTTGTCCAATGTCTTAAAACCATTGCTTTATACATTTTGTCTGATTTTCTAGTTAAGAGAGAAAGGTAAATCCAGTCCCTGGTACTCCATCATGGCCAGAGGTAGAAGTACATATGCATTAGTTCAGCCAAACTTAATCTGGACTTCTCACCCTACTTCCACCACACAAACAAAAGCACACGCAAATGTGCAATTTTTGTTTTTTTTTTGGTCTGGGTTTTAGTAGATAAGGAAATATATGACTGCTGTAAGTTTGGAAGAACTGGGATGGAAGGTGTTTTCAACATAATATCCAAGATAACTCAGATGGCTGTAGTACTGGTGGGAGATTATTTTAGCCTGACTGTAGTACTCTGATTCCTCATTGACAATTGTGGGTGTGTATTAGAAGTGTTTAGTAACGTTGTATGCAGTGTGGGGGCTCCATTTAAATACAGGAAAAGTCCTGAGGGATGGTAGGACCAGAGGCTCTAGTGATGGCTTCATTTGCTTCTGGGAATAAACCAATGTTGCTACTACCAAATTTGCTGGGGGGACAAAGAGAGCAGAAGTGGTGGGAGATCCCACAATTGGTCTCCTTTCAGCAGGACCGAGTCTGGGGAAGGGAAGAAAGGACAGTGTCAGGACCCACTATCCATTTCCTTGACTTCCCTTATCTTTAATCAGATGAGCTGCCTTTTTGGTTTGAGAGCCAACACTTGGTACAAAAGAGGCCAGTATTAACGGATGCACAGTAGGAGAAAGACACTGGTGTCCTTTGTTCTGTCTTGTCAGCAGTCCTGGAGATGCCTTATAATGGCAACTACTGGGCTCTGGCCAATAAATACTGGATTTGCAGCTTTTTTATTACAATCTTCCCATTTTAGTTTCAGAGAATATTTTAATTGGGTGATTTGGACTTATTTAGAGTTGTCAGAAATCCACATAACAGCAGAAATAACCTTAGGGATTTTGAAATGTATGTCTCAAAATAGAGCTGGAAAAAGGAGAGGGGGTGGAATCTGTGTTGGCTTTAAAAATCCACTTGGAGCAGGGAAATTTACAGCTTGGGCTGCTTTCTGAACATTGCTGCTGATTCTGCACTTTGGGGGACCGGATGTCATTTCAGTGCAGGTTGTTCATTTTAAATGATTCGTTCAGAACGAAATATTCTCTGTTAAGAAAACTTTGGGCTAAATTTTTTTACCACAACATTTCCATGTCATACTAAAAGATGAAATTTGCCACATCAATAGTATTTCAGAAAAACCAGGTACAATTGGTAATGAAGTGCCCTAAATACTTGAAAAGGTCTGAGAGTTGCAGTTCATCAGGGAGCCGCGCTTCTCCGGCTTTGTAAGGTTTTGAAACAGGGCCATCTAGTGGAATCCCCTGACTGTGAAACCATGAAAGCACCCTGTGGGACCTTACATTCGAGTCTTTAAAATGTCCTTTCTAGTGCCTCTTGACCCAGACTAACTGTCCCTGATATAAATAGTCTGCTTAGAGATAAATATCTTTCCACTCAAATTCCTGCATGTATTAATTTGGTAACATCATGTTCTGTGGTTACACATCCAATTGAGTTTCTAAAAGTTCTAAATTGTTTACTTTTTTCTCTTCCTGTGAAAAACAGCCCTTGGTAGCCTGCCTCCTCTCACACTGCCACCCCCTCAACCTTGAAATCTCATTGAAGAATTAAGAAATGTATACTTTTTATACAAGATAGTATATGACACAGGATGCAGATGTTTGCTAACAGATGTAACTGGACTGACTGTATAGGACCCGTCAAATACACGGCTGGCATTGTGTGAGGTGTTGAAGATGTTTCCATGGACTGGTTGGAGAAAACAGGGCATATGCAGACCTCTCCCTAGCTAAATGGAATGGAGGGTTTGTTCACCAAATTCATTTCGCTCTGTTCCTGGAAACATAGCTAAATTATATTTTCCAGTACCCCTGCAGTCGGGTGGGGCCCTGTGGTTGAGTTCTGGCAGGAATGTGGATGAAAGAGTTATACACTCCTTGCAGTCCTACATCATCTCCCATGTTTTCTTTTTCTCCCCCGACCCCCAACTGGTGGGTGTCATTGCCCAGGCAGAACATGGCAGCCTCTATCAGCCTGGGTCCTTTAATGTCTGAATGGAGCCTGGCCCTCCACTCTAATCTCCACAACCTGTAATGGGCAGTGATATGGACATGAAATACACTTTTATCATTTTAAGCCAATGATATTTTGAGGTTACCTGTTAATTACTCTGATTAATTCAGGAGAGAAGAAACCAGAAGGAAGGAAAGAGGATAATGTGAGAGAAAAGCAATGGTTTTTTTCAGAGACATTTGTGAGCATTCTGACTCTTTTCTGCAGGTTTAAGAGTAAGCACATTATTAACAAATACTGAAAACATCCAGAAGAACAGCTGGAAGTAAACCACAAAATGCTTTCTGACAGAGTTTGCACCTGTGGATCAGGGAGGCAGGCTGCGGATGGAGACGATGAAGCTTGAATGGAGATGTGTGCACAGCTTCAGCCACGGTGAGTGTGGTGTGAAGTGTTTACCACGGAAAACTTGGGAACAGGGCCTTGTCAGCTTCAGCGACCAGTCATTCACTAATGTTCTCATACATTGTTTCATGCTAATTAAAATTAATGAGCTCTATTCCAAGATTCCTGCAAGATATGGCCTGTGTCTATTTCCATATAGTAGATGTTCCAGGTATAGTCAAGCTATGCGAAGTGGGATATTAGTAAAAATTTTTCATCTGAGCCATTTGTGAAAGCAATACTTGGCACAGGCTTAACATGACAAGGAAGCCTTTAGATGGGCAAAAGAAACAAAAATCACTAGGCCACGAAGGTGAAAGTTTGCAGAGGAGGCGGGACTTTGGTAAATCTGTCTACGGGCAGAGAGGAAGAAGACAAAGAGATAGGAGTAAATACAGTGATACTGTTGAGAGATAGAAGCACAACTCGTCTTATAATGTAGGATTAAGGTAGCGGAAGAGAGTGAAATTAAGCAGTGTAGGCAAAATGAGGGCAAGTTACCAAAAGCCTTGAAAATCATCACTGGGATTTTGATATAAAGCTACAAGCCAGAGCTCCCAGGTCAACCAAATATAGGCATAGCTCGTTTTATTGTGCATCATACTATTACACTTTACAGAACTTGCATTACTTACAAATTCATGGTTTGTGGCAATCCTGTTACGAGCAAATCTATTGACGCCATATTTCCAACAGCATGTGCTCACTTCCTGTCTCTGTTTCACATTTTGGAATTCTTGCAATATTTCAAGCCTTTTCATTATTATTATATCTTGTATGGTGATCTGTGATCAATGATTTTTGATGTTACTATTCTAACTGTTTTGAGGTGTCATGACCTGCATCCATAGATGATAGTGAACTTAATTGGTAAATGTTGTGTGTGTTCTGATTGCTCCACTGACCACCAGTTCCTCCATTGGCTTATGAGGTTTAAGGACAGAAGCCATCTCCCTAACATAAAAGTGCAAGGTGAAGCAGCAAGTGCTGATGTGGAAGCTGTAGCAAGTTATCCAGAAGATGTAGCTAATATCATAAAGGTGGCTACACTAAACAATAGATTTTCAGTGTAGACCAAATAGCCTTCTATTGGAAAAACATACCATCTAGGACTTTCATAGCTAGAGAAGAGAAGTCAATGCCTGATGTCAAAGCTTTTAATGTCAGGCTGACTCTCTTATTAGGGGCTAATGCAGCTGGTGACTTTAAGTTGAAGCCAGTGTTCATTTGCCATTTTGAAAATCCTAGGGCCCTTAAGAATCATGCAAAATCTATTCTGCCTATGCTCTATAAATGGAAGAACATAGCCTGGATGACAGCGCATCTGTTTACAGCATGGTTTGCTGAATATTTTAAGCCCTCTGTTGAGACCTACTGCTCAGAAAAAAAATTTTCTTTCAAAATATTACTACTCATTGACAATGCACCTGGTCCCCCAAGAGTTCTGATGGAGATGTTCAAGAAGATTGATGTGTTTTCATGCCTGCTAACACAACACCCATTCTGCAGTCCATGGATCAAAGAATAATTTCACCTTATTGTTTAAGAAATACGTTTCCTAAGGCTGTAACTGCCATAGATAGTGATTCCTCTAATGGATCTTGGCAAAGTAAACTGAAAACTTTCTGAAAGGGATTCACCTTCTAGATGTCATTAAGAATATTCATGATTTATGGGAGGAGGTCAAAATATCAGCATGACAGAAGTTTGGAAGAAGTTGATTCTAACCTTCATGTATGACTTTGAGGGGTTCAAGACTTCAGTGGAGGAAGGAACTGCAGATGGGATAGAAACAGCAAGAGAACTAGAATTAGAAGTGGAGCCTGAAGATGTGACTGAATTGCTGCGATCTCATGATAAAGCTTGAATGAATGAGGTATTGCTTCTTATGGAAGAGCAGAGAAGGTAGTTTCTTGAGATGGAAACTATTCCTGGTAAAAATGCAATGAACATTGTTGAAGTGACAAAAAAGGATGTAGAATATTACATAAACTTAGTTGATAAAGCAGCAGCAGGGTTAGAGAGGCATGACTTCAATTTTGAAATTTCTGCCACAGGTAAAATGCTATCAAACAACATTGTGTGCTACAGAGAAATGTGAAAGGAAGCGTCCAGTGATGTGGCAAACGTCATTGTTGTCTTATATTAAGAAATGGCCACAGTCACCCCAGCCTTCAGCAATCACCACCCTGAGTGGTCAGCAGCCATGCACACTGAGGCAAGACCCTCCACCAGCCAGAAGATTACAACTTGCTGAAGGCTCAGATAATCATTAGCATTTTTTAGCAATAAAGCATTTTTAATTAAGATATGTATGTTTTTAGACATAGTGCTATAGTGTATATTTAGACTGCAGAATAGTGTAAACATAACTTTTATATGCACTGGGAAACCAAAAAAATCATGCAACTCGTTTTATTATGATACTTTTTACTGCAGTGGTCTGGAACCAAATGTGCAGTATCTCTGAGGTACGCCTGTATGTTAATAGATGAGCTGAACTTACCCTATCATTTTTTTCTAGTAGCTGCCATCATTCAATTTTCCCGAATGGCACACTCTTGGGCGTTTCAAGCTAGGAGAAGATATGATTCAACACCCAGGTCCTAAATCTCAACATTCAGAGTTAACAAAAAGTACTTGTCTGTGCTTCCTCCTTGAGTAAGCTTTCCCCTCGTGTGCCTGATGACAGTGTCTCTTCCTTCTAGATCCAGTTCAATTGCCTTCTTCGCAGTGAAGCCTCACCCGGGTAGCTGATCCCTCCCTTCCTTGTGCTGCCACCATATTGGATATATGCTTCTACTGTCTTCTGCTTATTGCAAGTATTTATTACTCGTCTGGCTCTAGCACTGAACTGTATATTTGTTGAGGGCAGGGACTATGTCTCACTTAACTTTGTATCCCTGACACTGAAGACAAGGCCTACTGTCTGGTAAGTACTCAAGATTAATGTATGATAAATGCATAAATGGACAGATGAATGAAAAGTAGATCAGTGTATTGTTCCCTAAAAATGGCTAGAGACTTTGCTCATACATCCACCATAGCAGTTATGTACACATTTTTGTCTATGTTATCTGTCTTCCTGTATTAGATGGTAAGGCCCTTTGAATCTTCTTCATAAATTTATTCTCAGCATAGTTCAGTGTCAGGCATATATAAAACACTAAGAAAATGTTTATTGAATAAGTACTTTCTGCTATAAACACTCATAAATTACCAAGATTTGATGGTCTGAGGTCTTGAAAGGAATGTAATAAGTGAATATTATATATTATTATAATTAGTTGCTAGAAGAGTATTTACCTATTCACATATGGTAAGATACAAACTTGAAAACAGAAGTATGGTGGGGCACATTGGGATTATTATTATGATATATTGTTTGAAGTAAGCAAATTATAGAAAATTGCTCTGGCCAAAGCAGTTTTTTTGATTTTGAAATCCTTTCTCCCTGAATAAGATGTACTGAATTGAACCTATCATAATTAGTCTCTTGCTTCTCTGAGTAGTACTTGCAAATAAATAGCCCAATGGTTTCTGATGTAGTGGCCTGGGGGAATATGGACCAGTGAGGAGCTGGCTTCCATCTGATAGACAGGAGCCGGTGTGCTTAGCCCAGCCAGGGCAGGGGCTATTGACGGGTACATGCATTAGTTTATATACTTTGAGACCCAATATGACCTTGTGATTTCTACCTTCTCCCCAGTCAAGAGAAGTCATTGATCTTGCATTTATATCTAACTTTATCCAAGACCAGCAGAAAATGTCTGGGCAGGTGGGGTTTTTTTTCATTCTTGATCTGTTAAAACAAATAAACAGGCCTCTTCCCTGCCCCTTTTTTGAAAAATTTATTCTATTTATTTTTTAAATTAGAGACAGGGCATTGCTATGTTGTTCAAGCTGGAGTGCAGTGGCTGTTCACATGCGCAATCATAGCCTTGAACTCCTGGGCTCAAGCGATCCTCCTGCCTCAGCCTCCTGAGTAGCCACTACGCCTGACTCTTTTCTACCCTTTTTAAGGGCCTAGAAATAAGAGCTTCATATAATCATGAGTAGCTTGGGAAGAAGTAAAATAGACCATTTCTTCTAACCCTAATTTCTCTAAACAACTTGGAGTCAACAAAAACAGCCTTAAAATGTTGTTCTGTGCATTAAATGAGATACATAGGCCAGGCGCGGTGGCTCACGCCTGTAATCCTAGCACTCTGGGAGGCCGAGGTGGGAGGATCGCTCAAGGTCAGGAGTTTGAAACCAGCCTGAGCAAGAGCGAGACCCCATCTCTACTAAAAATAGAAAGAAATTAATTGGCCAACTAA
>CAUYRT010039484.1:0-18185 GCA_963574885.1 Lepilemur ruficaudatus | reverse complement strand
CAGTTAGTTCCAATTTAATAGTGAGTACATGTGATATTTTTTCCCCTTCTTTAGATACTTCACTTAGAATAATGATCTCTATTTCTCTAATGATTAGAGATGTTGAGCATTTTTTTTATATGTTTGCTGGCCATTATTCTGCCTTCTTTTGAAAAATTTCTGTTCCTTTCCATTGCCCATTTATTGATGGGGTTGTTTGATTTTTTTCTTGTTGATTCTTTTAAGTTCTAGATAGATTCTTGTTATCAGACTTTTATCGGATGTATAGAGAGCAAATATTTTCTCCCATTAGGTAGGCTGTCACCTAACCCCAGTGAGATTGGCCTCTATCAAAAAATCCCAAAACAACAAATGCTGGGGAGGATGTGGAGAGACAGGAACACTCTTATACTGTTAGTGGGACTGCAAATTAGTGCAATCTTTGTGGAAAAGAATTTGGAGATACCTCAAAGAGCTAAAAATAGAAATACCATTTGATCCAGCAATAGCACTATTAGGCATCTACCCAAAAGAACAAAGACATTCTATAATAAAGACATCTGCACTCGAATGTTTATGGCAGCACAATTCACTATTGCAAGGATGTGGAAACAACCCAAGTGCCCGTCAATTCATGAGTGGATTATTAAAATTTGGTATATGTATACAATGGAGTATTACTCAATTTTAAGAAATGACAGTGATCTAGCACCATTTATATTTTCCTGGATTGCACTTGAGCTCATTATCTGAAGTGAGGTGACACAAGATCAGAAGAATGGGCTCCACATGTACTCGCCAACAAATTGGTACTGACTGATTAACACTATGGTGCTCACATGATGGTAATGTTCTCCAGGGATTAGGGGTTTGGGGGGGTAGACTCACAACTGAGGGACGCGATGAACATTGTAGAGGGAAAGAACATGCCTCTAACCCTTGCTAGGGAAAGGCAAAGATATAAAATATAAGAAAAATGCTTGTACCCTCATAATTTCCTGAAATAAAAGAAAAAAAATAGTGGTCTCTAGTTCCATCCAAATTGTTGCAAAAAGCAACAAGTCATTCTTCTTCATGGATGAGTAATATTACTTAGTATACATTTAGCACATTGTGTTAATCCACTCGTGAATTGATGGACGCTTGGTTTGATTACAGATCTTTGCAATTGTGAATTGTGCTGCAATGAATATTGGATTGCAGGTGTCTTTTTGATAAAATGACTTCCTTTCCTTTGGCTAAATATGCAGTACAGGGATTGCTGGATAAAATGCTAGGTCTACTTTTAGTTGTTCGAGGAATCTCCATACTGGATTTCATAGAGGTTGTACTAATTTGCAGTCCCACCAACAGTGTAGAAGCATTCCTTTCCGTCTACATCCACCCTAGCATCTATTGTTTTTGGACATTTCAATAAAAGCCATTTTAACTGGGGTAAGGTGATACTTCATTGTGGTTTTAATTTGTATTTCCCTGATGATTAATGATATTGAGAATTTTTCATATTTTTGTTGGCCATTTATCTATCTTCTTTTGAAAAGTCTCTGTTTGTGTCTTTTGACCACTATTTAACAAGGTTGTTTTGTTCTTTTCCTTGCTGACTTGCTTGAGTTCTTTGTATTAAATAGATTCTGGTTATTAACCCTTTATTTGATGTACAGCTTGTTAATATTTCTCCCATTCTGTCACCTATTTGCTCTGTTGATTATTTCCTTAGGTGTGCAGAAGCTTTGTAATTTACTCAAGTCCCATTTATTTATTTTTCTTGTTGCTATGATTGCCATTGGGGTCTTCTTCACAAATTCTTTTCCTAGGCCAATATCTAGAGTAGTTTTTCCAATATTTTCTTCTTACATTCTTATGGTTTTATGCCTTACAATTAAGTCTTTTATCCATCTTGAATTAATTTTTGTGAGTGGTGAGAGATATGGATCCTGTTTCATTCTTCTGCATGTGGCTATCCATTTCTCCCAGCACCATTTGTTGAATAGGGCTTCTTTTCCCCTGGGTGTATTATTTATTGCCTGGTTTGTCAAAAATCAGTTGGCTATATGTGGATGCTTTTATATTTGGGTTTTCTGTTTTGTTCCATTGCTCTATGTCTCTATTTTTGTGCCAATATCATGCTATTTTGGTTAGTATAGCCTTGCAGCATAATTTGAAGTCTTGTGACTCCCAGATTTGTTCTTTTTGCTTAATATTGCTTTGGATATTCCAGCTCTTTTCTGGTTCCAAATGAAGCATAGAATTATTTTCTCTAGATCTGTGAAATATAGCATTGGTATTTTGGTAATCTATTTGGTCATAGTTATTTTTTTGATGTGCTGTTAAATCCCATTTGATGGTACTTTATGGAGGATTTTTCCATCTATATTCATAAGGGATATTGGTCTGTAGTTTTCTTTTTTTGTTGTATCATTTCCTAGCTTTGCTATCAATATGATACTACCTTTGCAGAATGAGTTAGGGATGATTCTCTCCTCAATGTTATGGAATAATTTCTGTAATATGTATACCAGCTCTTCTTTGTAGGTCTGATAAAATTTGGCTATAAATCTATCTGGTCTCAGACTTTCATTTGTTAGAAGCTTTTTTATTACTGCTTCAATCTCGTTGCTCATTATTGGTTTGTTCAGTTCTATTTCTTCCTGATTGAATCTTGGGAGGTGTGTGTTTCCAGGAATTTGTCCATTTCCTCTACGTTTTCAAGTTTATGTGTGTAGAGATTTTCATAGTGTTCATTAATGATATTTTCTATTTCTGTAGTATCAATTATAATATATCCCTTTTCTTTGCAGATTGAGTTTATTTGGGTCCTTTTTGAGATGAGCTGGCAGCTGGTGTCTCTAGTTAGCCATCTTGTCTTGAATCCCCTAAGCAGAGTAATTTCTGAATTCAAATGTAAGACATGCATTTTGCTATTTCTTTGCTTTTTAATTGTGGTAAGAACAAATAACACGAAATCTACCCTCTTATCAAATTTTTAAGTATATAGTACAGTATTGTTAATTGAAGGCATAATGTTGTACAGTGGATCTGTAGAACTTATTTATCTTATATAACTGAAACTTCATACCTATTAAATAGCAACTTCCCATTTACCCCTCCCCTAGCCCCTGGCAACCACTATTCTACTTTCTCTTTCTATGTGTTTGACTATTTGAAACACCATATGTAAATGGAATCATGCAGCTTTTATCCTTTTGTGACTGGTTTATTTTTCTTAGCAAAATGTCCTAAAGGTTCATCCATGCTGTCATATATGGCAGAATTCCCTTCTTTATTATAGTTGAATAATATTTCACTGTGTACATATATGAACCATTTTCTCTATTCATCTGTCAGTGGAAATTTAGGTTATTTCCTCATCATAACTATTGTGAATAATGCTATGAAGGAAGGGAATAGAGAGCCTAGAAATAAGCCCATGCATATATATAGTCAGTAGAATAGTTACTCTTTGGCAAGGGTCCCAGAATACTCAATGGGGAAAGGATATTTAACAAATGGTATTGGGAAAATGGAATATTCATATGTGAAAGAATGAAATTGAACCCTAATCTTATACCACACATAAAAATCAACTCAAAATGGATTAAAGACTTAAATGTAAGACCTGAAACTGTAAAACTTCTAAAAAAAATGGAGAAAAAACTTCATGGCATTGATCTTGGCAATGATTTCATGGATATGACACCAAAGACGTAAATAACAAAAGCAAAAATAGACAAATATAATTACATGAAACTAAAAAGCATCTGCAAAGCAAAGGAAACAATTTATAGAATGAGAAGTCAGCCTAAGGAAGGGTAGAACATAATTACAAACCATGTATCTGACAAAGGGTTAGTTTTCAAAATATATAAGGAGCTCTAACAACTCAATAGCAATAAAAGCAAATAATCCGATTAAAAAATGGACAAAGGACTTGAATAGTCATTTCTCCAAAAAGACATACTAATGACCTACAGGTATATGAAAAGATACCATCATTCGTCATTAAAAGATGTCATCATTCAGCATCACTAATCATCAGGGAAATGTTAATCAAAACCACAATGAGCTATCATCTTACACCTGTTAGAATGGCCATTATAAAAAAATAAACAAAAGATAGCAAGTGTTAGTGAGAATGTGGGTAAATTAAAATACTTATACACTGTTTGTGGGAAAGTAAAATGGTGCAGCTACCATGGAAAATAGCATGGAGTTTTCTAAAAAAAATTAAAAATAGAACTACCATGTGACTTAGCAGTCCCACTCTGGGTATTTGTACAAAAGAATTTAAATCAAGATCTCAGAGATATATGCACTCCCATGTTTACTGCAGCATTATTCACAATACTCTAGACGTATATTTTGAAAGTTATCAGTATGTCAGGCAAACTCTCCAAAAGCAACTTTATTAGGTAAAGAAACAAAGGAGAAGTTTGTGTTTCTCCAGGTACTTCAACCGGTTTTTAATATTATAATGTTTTGGAATTTATCCAGTGTAAACATACATTGAACAGAAGTATAACAGCAAACAAATTTGGAATTTAACCAACTTTAACTCAAAGCATAATTTTCAAATGCATTCTCTGCAACGCTGTTTCTAGTGAGGTATATGTTTGATTATACAAAAAGGTCCTTTAGTAATGAATTTTAAAAAACAGTAATAATCTACTTATTCAAATAACTCTTGTTTACTGAAAAGTCAGACTTCAAATTTCATAATATTGCCAAGTAAATGCTGGTGTCTTAAAATGTACTCAAATTGTGTTCAAATACAAGAGAAGAACTAATAAGGCAATGGGGAGAATTATTGGTCCTGCCTAGATGATCTGAGAAAACTAGAGAAGGCTGCAACACTGGCAGGACTCAGGAACAGAACTCTATCTTAGCAGAGACTTCTGGTTGTCCCCCCAACATTTATGGCCTCCCACTGTCTCCTTCATAAGACAACTCAATTTTTAACTGAGCTCCTTGTCAGTTTTTGGCCGTATGACTATGTTCTGGCCAATGATATACAAGTGGACATATAAGAGATTTTTGGAAAAATCTGCTTATCGAGAATCTACTTTTAGAAAGAACACATTTATAGTTCTCTTAGCTTTCCACTTCTATCTGATCTGTGACTCAGACGTGGTGGCTCAAGTCCCAGCAGCCCTCCTGGGCCATGAGGGAATTTTGAGGGTAAGATCTATGTAGTAGGCTGGATGTGGAGAATGATTGGCACTAATGTACTAGCTCTAGACAACCTATTTCCATACTTTCTGTGCTATTATTATGTGCTATCTTTACTGTGTGGCACTGTTTGTGCAATTATTTAAACATGTTATTGCTCTCTGTCCTCCTTCCTTAAAAAAGACAAAAAGTTACATAAATGAAAATTATAATACAAATAATACAGCAATAAAATTTGCTTCTAGCAAGGAGCAAATCCTTAGTTTTAATTGTCTACCCATTAGATTTAAGTCATTCAATTGTCTGCTTAATTATAAAAAAAAGAAAAATGTGTAAATGGTAAATGAAAATATGTCCATAGTGCTTAAATGTATTTTTGAATATTGTTTTCAAAACAGTTTATAAGGAGCACTTTATTGTTTATCTTTTGTGTATAGAATTTTTCATATGAATTTTGGAGAATTCACTATGGATGAAAACACAAAAATCCTGTAGTTCCTTTGGAATTCCATACTTTATAAGGACGGTGTTACACTTAAAACAATTTTGAAAATGCCTTCAAAATTAAAAGTATATTTTTTTTGAAAAATCATAGATGTTGCCAAATATTCATTCTTTAGAGTAAGTTTGATTTGAGAGCTAGCCTTCGGTCACAGATCAAAGAAAAAGGAATGTTACTGAGGAAATCAGACATGTCTGTTCACCTAGGCATGTACGTGAACGTGTCTTATAAAAGAGCTCTGAAATTGCCATGAGAAATGAAAGCATTTTTGGAGTGAGTGTCTGGCTTCCAAGATGACTCTTAGGAAGAAATATTCATTTGATTGCATAATTTGGAAATATGATGGTTTATTAGGTTTCATTTCCTTAAACATGCATCGTGGTGCAGCTTTTTCGGCCTGCCCCATTGCATTGTCTCTCTTTATAGCTTCTCACACTTCCAAGACTTTCCCACATGTAGCTCTCAACGTATCCAAGTTACTGGCCAAGGTAGGCAACTACATAAGGGCCATCAGCATCCCAAATTTGTGAGGACTTCAAAATGTCTTGGCTTAGTCAATCCCTTTCTTCACTTAGTCTCTTTTGGAATCAACCGGACTCAAGATCCAGGATTTCATATATAGCTACCACTAGATCATTCTGCCTGGACTCATGTTTCTTTCTGTCCTCCCAAAATTAATTTATTCCATGGGATTATATACCAACTTTGGTCCCTATTCCTAAATTTTACAACTTTGTACTCAACATTACAAACATTGCATGGGTTTATTTGGTTGGTGTGAGTAATCGGTCAATACCATAGCTTCAAGTAAGAACTATGTCTCTTTTCCTTTAGCCGACTCAGGGCCCCACCAGCTAGTCCCTCAATTAAGAAGAAAGATTAAACAAAGCCTTAGATGTCCTCTAACAGCCTTGTTACTCAATGCAAGAAATTTCCCTGTCACTTCCTGCTAAGTGACTATCCAGCTTCTTCATGAATATCTCTGGTGATATGGAATTCACTATTTTCCAGCCAGGCCATTGTGACTACATAAGACTCTAAGACTTCTTAGAGACTTCTCTCTTATATTTATCTTTAGCTGTTTCCCAGAAACCTCTACAGAATGGCTCTAATTCTGCATTCTAGATGACACAGAACAATTCTCTCCCATGTGCTAGCCATATGACCTGGTTATGGATGAAGGTCACAATCCAAGCATGGATTTGAGGAGGTAGGCGGTAAACCTAGACAATCAAGAGCAAGGAACTACTGCAGGATCATTGGTTCATGTCACAGTGTGATCCAGAAGCCATACTGCTGGGTTTTTGTTGTTGTTGTTATTCTTTATTTACCATGTCTACTAATGCCATTTATTTTCTACTGAGTAGCCAGGAATGAATAAGATCATGACCTCTGAAAGGAGAGGGTTTTCCAAGGATTGTTGAAGAGTGAATGTGGGAAACATAAAACTTTAAATTAACTAAGGATAATTTGCAATGTCCTCAAAACCTTCTCTCTTATGCAGTCAAATAAATGACAGTTTAAATTTTCTGGTTTTTTTAGGGTTTGAGCCCCACAAACTTATGCCTCTCAATTGTCTCTGACCAATGTTTCCTAACAAATTTCTAAACAAATTTTCTCTGGCTGAGTTCCTATAGCATAGCTTTTGAATATCTTTGCTTTGGAAAAAGCAGATGTTCATGCCTTTCCTCCCTTATTCCACTACTGTGACATTTATTGAGTGCTAAAAAGTACAAGGTTACATTTGTCCCTTGTGGTGTTGGGGCCCATATGTTGGTAGTCTTTCTCCTTTTTCTTCCTTGATGGTGTTCCTCCCTCACAGGGCCCACTGCAATACAGCACAGGTCCTGTTAGTTTGTGAGCATGACTATTTTTATCTCAGAGGGAGGGATTGTGGGATACCATTTATACACAAGAGATAAATTATAGGCACACAGTCTCTGGTTACTCACTTAGCTTAAACAAGCTTACATATATTAAAAAATACCTTCTAGGCTTGTTCTCCCTTTAACTACAATTGTTGATTCCTTAATTTCATTTTCCTCCTAGTTTTCTGGTACTTTTTACCCTGTAAGACAAGACTCAATTTTTCTTTAAGTTGTCTTTAAGTCTGGGGACACAGTTCTATCAGAGGGCTTGAAATCCACGCTTGATTTCAGAGGAAAACTGATTTCCATAGTCGTCGCCTAAATAGTCAGTAAGGATATAGTCCTGTGACCTTTCCACTTATAATTTTACTATTAGTAAAATTTTACCATTAGTTCTCCCTCTGATTTAAGAACATAACAATCTGATTATTACTATTTGTAAGCTACTTCCAGACTCAGTTATCACATTCTCAAAATACTATATCCCATTCTTCTTTCTACCTTTCTTAACCACAAAACTGTTAACTCCCTGGGACAGTGATTTTGCTTTGGTGTCTTTGACTTCCCAGTTCACAGCACCGGCAGAAAGTGCATGAAAGCACTTCTTAAAGTTCTGAATTGCTTGTTCCTCTTCATCTCTACCTTCTATCATTAACATCTTCCTCTAACATCACCTTAGGGCTCTTTTCCGTCTCATCTTTCTAGAAAGCATTTGCATTCATATCAAGGCACATGCATGCATATCAATAGACAACAGACTATTGTTTCATCTGGTTTGATATGACCCACTTACATTAGCACATCTCTATCTCAATTATGATTCAAATCATTTGGATCCAGCCAGAAGGAATAGTCTCTCTTTCCTTCTCTTTCTTCTGTACCACCTGTATACTTTAACATGTGTACAGTTCCAAAGTAAGAAACACTGAAGCAGACTAGAAAAAAAATCACATAAGTAATGTTTCTTTTCCAGAATCTAAACAACTTGAGCAATTTCCTAGGTAACTCACAACAGATTAGCCCCAGGATATCTGAACAAAAATCTTTCTACTGTGGAAACTAAAAACCAGTGGTTGAATTTATTATTATGTGCCTAAAGTCTGCATCTTGTCACATGAGACAATTCACAAGGAGAATAGAAATTTTAAAAAATAGAATTGACTAAGCCAGAAGCATTTTCCACCAGGTGTGAACACATTTCCCATCTGTCAATACCAGGTTCAAGCTCTCCTTATTTTGTATCTGCTCCATCTCTGTATCCTTCCTTTCTTCAGATTCCAAGACAAAAACTCAGCTGTGTTGCCAAAGCAACTTTTATTTTGACAGCTTTAGCATTTCATCATTATGCCTTTGTTTCAATGGAGAAAAGTCCTCCCACGCTCTTAACTGAAGATGACTTTCTCATTAAGCCCAAGCTTTTGCCTCTTCTTACATAACAAATGTGTATATAACCCACCTGCTTTGGGGTTACTTTCCATCTGTTCCTCAAGAAAAACCCTATTACATACAAAAAAACCCCCCTTTTTTCTTTCTGTGGACATTATGTCTCCATGTAAATGAAATTTGTAATCAACTTGGGTCTTCTTTTTAGACAACAAAAATGTTCCAGGAACTTCATGACGTTTGATTTACAAAATATTCTGGTTATGAAAAGCCAATTATTCTATTTGTCTTATTTATAAGGAAATATTTCTCATGCACAGTGGGTAATTTAGATCTTTAAATATTAATCACTTGGACTGTAAATTCAGTAAAAAAGGCAGGCTCTTTCTTGATCAGAACTCAAGTAGAGATGAAAGTCATACAAACCTCAGGATGTTAGAGCACCTAGGACATTGGCAATCATCTAGTGTGTTTCTAGCTTTGGATTTCTTTGAGAATTGGAAAAGAAAGCTGTGAACCCTCTTCCAAGCAAGTGCACATGCGCTCAAAATTTTCCACGCTTATAGCTATGATTTGGGCAGTGCAAAGGCAATTTATGTAATCAAAGTGTTTGTACCCCCATAATATTCTGAAATAAAAAACAATAATAACAGTAATAACAAAGTTTTTGTACTCTGTTCCTCTGAGGCCAAAAATCATAACTCAGGTAAGAAATATTTAATTTACTCCAACTCTTTTCATTTTGATAATAAAAAAGGGAAGCTCTACGAAGCCAACTGATTTACGTAAGGTTCTAATTATTTAGGCCTGAAAATTGTTATCTATGAACAAGACAAGTAGTTTCTTATCATTACAGATTATGTTTTGTTATTTTTCAAGTGTGTTTGAATATTATTCCTGTTTATTTTATTGGTGAATATATTTATAATGACATTGAGCTCAATTACTTACTTTTATAGATAAGGAAACCATATCCTCAGAGGTTAACCAGTTTAAAAATCAGTTTCCTAGGGAAAAATATTCAGAATATTTTGTAAGTTTCTTTTATCATCTTGTCCTTCATGTTTCCGTGATCTTGGAACTTAAACAGGTGCTTCTGATTATTATTACATTTACGATTATTATTTTATAATCAAGACTTTCAAGAGACAAAAAGAACTTCAAATTGATTTCTCCAAAAGCAGTATCCATTTTACTCTTCTCTGACATTGGCTATTCTATTTTTTGGTATTGGATCACATAAAAAATTTTTCAAAAGAAAAATGAGGTGAAAATTAGAATTTTCACAGCCTTCCTCTATTCCTTTCTGTGCATAGTCTAATTCCTGTCTTTCTTACATGAGATTATTGAGTGATTTAAAATCATGTTAATCATTTTAATGTTCTCAGTTGTAGGATAAAATAAAATAGCTGAATTTATGCTGAAAGGGAAACTTCCAGATCTGCTGGATAGCATGACATTTGAGTGTAAACAACTGTCCTCCCTCTTGGAAAGCTAATCCTTCCTGGCTTTGGACTTTCCTGAGAGATTGTTCTAACAGGCTTTTTAAGCTGCATGTTGAATAATTGTTTCCACAACTAGCACAGATTGGTTTTCTCAAAAGAAAAAATGAAAATGAAAGTTCCATCCAATTAAAATAGGACTATTAATAGTATGTTGTGTGGGAAAGGAAAAGCCTGCTCTTTAAAGTTCTGTGCAGTTTATCACAGAAATACAAATTTTCATAGCAACTAAAAGCATTGGGTGAAAAGTTTAAGGTTTTATGAAGAAATAGAAAAGCAAATGGATTGTATCTCTTTAGTTGGCCCAAGTGAGAATATTAACATCCCTGGCAGAGAGGAGTAGAGGCCTTCACGTTGGTTCTACCAACTTTACACTGCATGGAAGATGATTCAGCAGGGAATGTCCCAAGTTCACTCTTGCCTTTTGGTGATTTATACCATACAGTTAACAGGTGGAAAGATCAACAGTCCATGATAGGGTATCAGCCTTAAGAATATTCTTAACTCTATTGTCTGACCTGAAAGATACTCACTTTGTAAGCAATACACTTTAAAATTTGATTGTGAGACAATCTAGTCATTTATTATATTTCAGCCCAAATCAAGCAAAATATAATTATAAATTTATATTCAAACTTTGAGGCTTGAGATTTCAGTAAATGCCTTTTGATGCCATGATGAGTCAATGCACTTCTATGCCAGTAGCCCACTTTTCATGCCGTTTGGTGCAAAGGGCCAAGGGTACAAGAAAGACAGACACACCCACATCAACTGAAACATCATACTGAGTGAAGGCATTATGTAGGCAGCGTTTCTCAAATGAGGTCCCCAACCACCTGCATCAGAATCTCCTGGGTTTTTGTGTTTGTTTTCTTTTTCTTTTTCTGAAACGGGGTCTTACTCTGTCGCTCAAGCTGGAGTGCAGTGGTGCCATCATAGCTCATTGTAACCTTGAACTCTTCAGCTCAAAAGATTCTCCCGCCTTGGCCTCCCCAAGTAGCTGGGACTATAGGCATGTGCCACCATGCCAGGCTAATTTTTCTATTTTTTGCAGAGATGAGGTGTCACTATGTTGCCCAGGCTGGTCTTGAACTCCTGGGCTCAAGTGATCCTCCTGCCTTGGCCTCCCAAAGTGCTGGGATTACAGGTGTGAGCTAAGGTGCCTGGCCTGTGTTTATTTTTAATGCTAATTCCTGGACTTTGTCTAAAAATCCAAAGAATCAGATTTATGAAAGCAGGCATCAGGAATATGTAATTTTAACAATTACATATAGGGGATGTAGACACTCTCTTTTGGCCACCAGCACCAGGTCACACCTGAAGCCAGCCTTGTCTCACCCAAAGCCTGTGGTGACTGTTATTTGGCTACCTCTGATGTTTATTTAAAGCTCAAGGGATCTTTAGTCATCAGGTGGTGAATCTTGCCAGCACTGGGACCTCATATTTCCTTCTAGCCAGGGTGAGTCCACAAAAGCCATCCATGAACTAAGGGCTGGATTCACAGGCTTTAGGAGTCTTCTTGGTACTTTATTTTACTGTGGCTGTGCTGGTACCCAAGTTGCAAAACAAAGTCCTCTGAGCTCTTGCCTTTCCTTTCCCCAAGTGGCAGAAGACTGTCCCAGAGCTGCAGTGCCTATAGTCAGGGGAGGGGCACTCAAGGCACTGGTTTGGTCACCACTGCTCTTGTTTTACGTACACCCTAAGTCCACTGCTTCTGAGCCAGCACAGCCACAGGAATTTTCCAAGGATTACAGCCCTTGTAGCTGGACTGCCTTACAAATTAAGTTCAGGCCCCAGGCTGCTTTTTGTCAGCCGGTGGTGGGGCTAGCCCGAACTTGGGTTTGGGGCGAAGGATTTCCCTCTGGCTGGGCTGTTCTAAGTGCTCCCTCCATGGGCACCAGCAGAAGTTTGCCCTGTGCTGTGTTCTCCAGGGCAGCCCTGAATTTCAACACAAGGTTCCACAAACACTTCACTCTCCTCTCCCTCGGTCACACGGATTCTCTCTCCACTTGGCATGCTGGTGTGGCACTGCTGGGGGATGGAGGAGGCATGGTGTAGAAAATGCAAGATGCTTTTCTGCCCTCTTTGGTGCCTCTTTCCTTGATATAATGTTAAAACCAGGTAGTACGATTGCTCACTTGATTTTTAGATCTTCTGAAGATGTTTACTTGCGTAGATAGTTGTTGACTTTTGTGTTTGTGTGGAGGGACAATCACAGGAGGTTTCCATTTAGCCATCTTGCTCCCTATGTCTCTGACCTCAAAAGAACAGATGCTGATTTTACAGGGCAATGCCTACTACAGATATAAATAAATATAAGTTTATTCTAAAATTAGTGGATAAAAGTTTGATGAGGAACAGGATATTTACATAGCCTCAAATGATCTCCCTCAAATTACTTATAAGTTATAGAAGGAAACTATTAAATTTAAGGTGATGAATCTTGGCAGATACCGTATTAGTCAAGCAATCAAAGTTGACATGTCCAATAAATGGACAAAACAACGCCATGTTCTTCTTGTGATGCACTAAGAACACAGCAAAGAAGAAAGACTGGCCATACTATGAGTTTGTGAGGGTATGGGGCAAATGGAATTCTTTGCTGTTGACATGAAAGTAAATTGGTTCATTATTTAATACTTTGGAAAACTGTATGGCAGTTCATATATTCTGAACCTGAACACTTACATCTCAGCAATTTCACTCCTTAGCCCATAGCCACCAAAATATAGGTAGAAGAATATACTTAGTAGATTTTTTTATAATAACCCCAAACTGGAAATAACCCAAATGTCCAAATGGATAAATAAATTCAGACAAAATTACACTGTTATACCATGAAGCAGTTAACTTAATGACTTTTACACAAATGTGATGGTATGTGATAAAGGACACAAAAAATTACATATTGTATGATTCCATTATATAGAACTTAAAGATCAATAAAAATTAATCTAGAATGTTAGAAGCCAAAACTGTATTTAACTTTGGGGAGAAGTACGGTATGAGAAAGATTTTGGGGTGCTGATAATATTACTATGTTTGATCTAGATGGTGATTTGCATGGATATGAGGGCTTTGAGGTGATTCACTGAGCTATGCACATAAGATGTGTACACATCTCTGTTGTGCATTGTAACATAATAAGCAAAATCCTTGTTAAAAATTCAATCAAAATTCAAAAATTATCCTAAATAAATTGACATATAAACAGATATTCATGATTGGTATAATCTAACATTGTAAAGAAGTCATTTTTCTCAAATTAATTTATGAATTCAGTGCATTTCCCAGCAACATTTCAGCATAATTTTTTAAGGAACTGAACAAACTGATTGAAAATCATATGGAAAAACACCAATCTGTAAATAACAAAGATTATGAATAAGAAGAACAAAGAGAGAGACTCACCGTAAGGTGCATGAAGACGTTTCACAATTCCACTGTAATGATATGAAATAAAATAAAATACATAGTGTGGTTCTTGCATGGAACAATGGAATGCAATATTAAGGCTGAGGCAGAGTATCGTTTGTTTGCAAAGTTGGTGCATGATAGCGAAGGAATAAATCTCCACCATCATTGACAGAAACACAGAGAGTATTCAGTAAATAATTTTGTGAGATTTTATTATATGGAGAAAAATTAAATTGAAGAAAACATAAATAATAATAAACTCTAGATGGATTAAAGTCCTAAGTTTGGCAGCTAAAATTAAAAGTCTCCTAGAAGGAAATAAAGAAGGATGTATTTATAACATGTAGTTGGGAAATATCTCATTGAGAAAGAGGATACCAATAGAAAAATTAGTAAATTCGCTATGTAGATAGTTCTGAAGGAGAAGCTTGAGTGGCCAACTATTGCACAAAATGATGAGTACCACCGCTAGTAATCAGAGCCGTGAAATACTCCTTTTTGAATCATCAGACTATATAAATGTGGAAAGTTAAATAACTGAAATTTGGCAAGAGCAGAGAAGTAGGATTCCTCGCGCATGTCCGGTGAGAATGCAACTGTTGCAAACATCTGGAGCTCAATCCAACATTACTTCATGAAAAGAGTGGTGTCTACCCAAATAGGTCCAGAGAACAATTCCGCACATCTCTGAAGGGTTTGACTATATGCTAGAGCTTTCATTAACACATTTGCAATAGAATGAGAGTTGTGATGGGGAATGAAGAGAAAGATAAAAGAGAAGGGACTTACAAAGACTAGTGACACCAGCGTGCCCTGAACTGAAGAGTACAATCAACTTCACTTTCTGCACTCTAAGTGCCGGTGAGAGAGGGGAAATAGTAGAAAGAAAAAGATATTCCATTTACTAGCTCTCTTATTCATTACTTATCTTCTTACAAAGATAATTTATGTTTAGAGAAAAATGAAAGTAATGATGATTTTATTTAAGTTCATCACTTCTGTGTTTTTCCAAGGGAAAACAGACTACTAATATCTGCGTGAACTGGGAAATTTCCCTATTCACCCAAAGCCGCAAAAAATTTGAAACAGTTTTATGGCTCTTAGGATCCGGCTCTGAACCTCCTTTTATTCCAGCTGGCGTTACTGCACAGTGGTCATAGAGGAGGTGGGCAGAGTCTTGGTTTCCTGAACTGTGGTGGTTTAAGCAATTTACTCTGTTCCTTAATTTAGTAGCTACAAAATAAGCACAGTAACAGGACCCGCTGTATAAAATTGAAGGGAAAATTAAATCAAAGTGTTCGTGCACAGGGCATGGCATATCAACCACAATTTTTAGACCCTGTTAAGGTTACCCTTACTTTCTGGATTCTTCTTAGCACTGTACCTGGGCCCTAGGGCGATTTATTTATTGTTAGTTTCTTGAATCACGCAGACCTCCGAGCCTCTCCTCCTACTTGAAACACTCTTCCTTAGTATACTCTCCAAAGTTTTGTGTTTTTTATTCTATTCCTCATACTTCCTGAATTTTATCTTTTCCAGATAGACTTCTTGAAAACCAAATGAAGAAAAACTTTACAGTATTTGGTGACTTTTTAGGGGAAAAAAGTGTTTTCTGATCATAGCATATTTTTCTTATCAGTGTAAGAACGTGGAAATGGTTGAGTAAATGCAGCTTTTACTAGAAAATGCAACAATTGCAAAAGAAGATAAGTTTTACTGCAAAAACTCCCATAAACGTTCTTTAATCTGGAAGGTATTCACATAAAACAACAGACCACATTCTTTCTGTCATTTTGTACTGTCACTTAATGTTTCTGTATTAAAGTTGGGGGAAAAGAACATTATAAGCCTTGTTGAATCAAAGGGAATTAATTCTATTAAATGCTTTCCTTTATTTAGGGAATTAATCTGATAAATGTTTTTGAAGGGGGATGAAGAATTATACCATTATTTTTAGAAACAAAAGGAGTTAAACATTTTTTTTAAAAAAGTAATAGAATGTCGTGTGTGTGTGTTTCATCTTTAAAATTAGAGTCAAGATTGATGAGTAAACACCTGAGGTACTAATTACAAGCTGCTTAACCAAACCACAGGGCTGTGGCTTTGCACACTCTGTTCTTTCTGCAGAGTAATGTCACAGTGACTCTGAACTCCTTTGGTGCTATTGAAATCTGTTTGCAACATGCCATTGTGGAAGCTTTGCGTTTCAGTGGGCATTGTATTCATTCCTGGAAGAACACCACTGGAAATACCTGTTATAGGAAAGGGTTTGTATTGAATGGGCCATTGTGGGTGTTTATACATAATCATTCCTGAAAATGTTGTCAGATAAATTGTCTGCTTGCAAACAAATAATGTGCTATATTTTCAAAATAAACCAACTCGTTGTTCCGAAAACCCACAAGTAACGTCATTTGTGTTGAGGTATTTAAATGATGATATGTACTCCTTTTTAAAAAGGGAAAAATTAAATTGCACTTATATTCGGCATACGGGTTTTAGGGATAGTGTTGATTGCATACTTGGTTCCTATTTCTTAGAAACTATAACTTCCTAAGTAAACCCAACTTTTACATTGATTTTTCATCTTGATAATATGAATCTCCTACAATACCTTAAGCCCCAAATTATTCTCTATTGAACTGATGCCCTCCATCCCTGTCTGTGCGCAGTATAGTATTATACCACGTGCTCACCTTTCCTCCTGTGTTCTCAAGATTGCCCATTGTTCTGCATATGATAATAACATTTCTTCCTGTTTGCTCCCTGCCACCCATCAACATGCTGTCCCCGGGGCTGAGTGGTAGAAGTGGCACACGTTGGCTGTGCCAAGCAGATGGGCAAAGACTGAGGAAGCTGAACACAAAGGCACAATTAGAGGAAGAATCTCAAAAGACTTTTACATAGGGACACAGGACTAAGACAGGAGTCTGGGACCCATGGCATTTCCATACTTCAAGGTGAGATTTGAGAATAGTTACAACTTGGGTTTTAGTCCTGTCCCAAATGAAATAGCCAACTAGGAAATCCTGGTGCCAGAGGGTCGGCAGGGGCTCAAGCAGGTAAGCCTGCAGTTCAGGAGATCTGATAGTGGGTCTCAGGGACCCAGACCTTGTTACAATGGAGTTCAAAGGCAGCAAATTCCAGTAATCGTGTTTACTGTACAGAGGTGTTCAGTGCGGGGAGGAGAGAGCAGCATTTTCAAGTACAGAACAAGACTGGTTTGAAGACGACCAAAAATCAGAGAACTAGGATTATGAAGCTCTTCATCTTCCTTGTCCACCTCAAGCTTAAATTGCTCAGTTTTTTAAATCAATTCTTCCTTTTCTTTATATCTTATTATTTTCTACAAATATGTGATGGCTCCAGCTTTAGAAATAGCATAATTTTCCAAGTACTTCATGTCATGGGTTGAATTTTGTTTCTCTAATAAAGAGATTTTGAAGTCTTAACCCCCAACACTTCAGAATATGACCTTATTTGGAAAAAGGATCGTTGCTGATGTAATTACTTTTAGTGAGGTCATACTGGAGAAGGGTGGGCCCCTACTCCGATATGACTGGTGTCCTTATAAGAAGATGATGTGAAGAAGTTGCAGTCACAGAAAGAAGACATCCGTGTGAAGACAGAGGCAGAGATTGGAGTTATGTTGCCACAAGTCAAGGATCACCTGGGCTTCCAGAATCTGGAAGAGGCAAGGAAGGATCTTCCACTGTAGGCTTCGGAAGGAGCATGACACTACCAACATCTTGAAACCCAACTTCTAGTCTCTAAAACCACGAGAGAATGAATTTCTGTCATTTTAAACCACACATTTTGTGGCACTTAGTTTCAGCAGTCCTAGGAAACTGACACACTCCATAGGGCAGGGACTGTGTTGTATTCACTGTTGTATCCTCACTGTCTGCACCAGTGATTTGCACATGGTGGGTACTTCGTGCAAACAAGTAGACATGTTCCTGCCTTTCTCCCACTGCTCCTGGAGTGTAAGTTCCAAGCGTTACGCTTAGAGCAAGTGTCCTTCACAAAATGGGCCCTAGGGTATTGTTGAATGAAAACACAAAGGATATCAAGTGTTATGCTTTTATAATGCGTATAAATCAATTTATTTTTATAATATGAATCTTAGAATACCTTAAGCCCCAAATTATTCTCCATTGAACTGATGCCCTCCATCCCTGTCTATACTCAGTGTAATATTATATCACGTGCTCACCTTTCCTCCTGTATTCTCAAGATTGCCCATTGTTCTGCATATGATAATAACATTTCTTCCTGTTTGCTCCCTGCCACCCATCAACATGCTGTCCCCGGGGCTGAGTGGTAGAAGTGGCACACGTTGGCTGTGCCATGCAGATGGGCAAAGAC